>BLKR01009515.1:0-109892 GCA_011170035.1 Teleogryllus occipitalis
AACGCCCATGTGACAGTGACATACTATTGGCAGCACAAGTAGTACTCCTACCTCAAAACAAATTGATTCAGAGGACAATGACAGTGAAAATGATAAAGGTTTTGATGATAAAGAAGAAAATATTGAGATACGTCAAGCTATAGATGCAGTTGACATCCCCCTGGGCTTCTGCAAACAGGAAAGTGTTGACTTCCATGACTCATGAATTGGAGAAAAGACGTACAAAAATAATCTCTTGGGCGCGAGAGTTTTAGCACCCTTAACGCATGATAGAATTTGCTCAAGTTTGTCCTGTGACCAATGTGTCTGAGAATCTGTCAAGTAGACCAAATCAGGAAAAATTTGCTCTTTCACTGTAAGTTCTGTAAAAAAATAATCGACCTTAAATTTGGCTGCGCAAACTGAATATTTGCAACTTTCCATTATTGATGAGAAAATGTCGTAGGCTCAATGGGTGTCAGTGAGGTGTCGCATCTCTAAGTTTTTCTGCCCTTTTAAAATTTTCCAGAGAAGTGTGCCTTTCTTTTCCTTAAGCGCAAATACATCTCTCTGTACGTGTCGGACTTTTAGTTTGTGTCGTGCGCTTTCCAACAGCCGTTTGTCACATCGCTGACATGATGGCGCAATTGAACAGTCTGCCAATGCGCTGTTTGTATTTGACCGCTGTTGATGTGATTATCTGTCACACTTGGAGCCCATATCCAATGCTCTCACCGGCTGAGGTAGTTCATGGTAATTAAATTCACTGCAGTGTGTCTAACAGGAAGGTCCTAGGTTTTGAGACCCTAGGATGTGAGCTTTTCCGGGCTGGGGTGGTGCCAAGCTGGCGGAGATACCTAGTGGGAATCAACGCAAGCCGTCGTTTAGATTGGCGCCGGAGATCACCGGTTGCGGTGGATGAAGAATGTCGCCGCTTCCGGGATATAATATGCACACCAACGAAGGGACTGATGAATATAGCAGTTCCCGCGCCAGAAAACACAAAAAATCATTGAATCCACTGCTCTTGAGCGGACTTCGTTGCAGGGGGATTTGATCTTGGGAGCGCCAACGGCTGTCGACTATATAACGAAGCAGGGGAGGTGAAGCGAGAAGACAACTTGACAGTCAAAACATGAATACATCAAGGCCATTTAAACGTAACTCTCTCGAGTGAAAAAAAAAATATTACCCAACTATGGTTTATAACTCAATTTATAAAAATAGTTATCTGTGACTATTGTTTCTGAGAACGCTTACTTCCAGGAAGACACTATCAATCAGAATTGCACATTCCTTGGCAAAAATCACGTCCATCACCCATACGATCACGTTTACAACGTGGAGAAAGCGTGAATGTCAAGAAGGCATGTCCTATTATCTTCCCTCAATAGCTTTCCACTGATGTACCCAGGGCTCTGGTCTATAGGGGAACAGTTTACATTGGTAAATCGGTTCTCTTCTCTTCAGATTGAAGTCCGTGGTCGCCACCGCCTTCGCTCTTCCGCAAGTACCTGTCCGAGTACGCAGGCAGAGCATAGTGAAAGTTGAACAATTGCTATTGGTACGCAGAAAAGAGGAGAAAGAAAAGGTAACCCGATAGTGAAGAGAGAGAAGATCTCAAAAATGAATTTGACCCATATAGGTTGGTTAGTGATTCCGGGAGCGTCAACAGCTTAGGTCATTAGTCCCGTAAGTGTAGTGCATGTTTTTTTCTCAGGCGATGATGGTGATCTTTCCCTGCTGGATGGCGAGATCCGGCACCATCGGCTAGCGGATTTTCCTCCTAACCAGGACACTCCCACCAGCGAGGCACCGCCCCAGCCGGGACAAGCTCTAAGCTCCCGACCGGTCTCCCGGAATATGTGGTAGTGTAGTGCATGTTAGTGTGTGTGTGTAAAGGGAGAGGATAGGACAAGATAGATGAAGGAAAGATCGCGCGCGGTCCGTGGCCCGTTTGTTCGGGTACTGCTCCGGCATTCGCCTGCTGTTGATCATAGAAACCACGGAAAACTACCGATCAGAGTAGCCGGCCGCTAGAATTCTCCTCCAGACAGCGACTGAATTCGACTTAGCTGAAAAGCTAGTGTCGAAAATCCTGCCACCGTTGGGACTCGAACCTAGGACCTCCCAGTCAGAGGTGCTGCAATGACATCAGTTGATGCGCTGAACTACCGCTCCCGGTTTGACCTATATAAATTGATTATAACTGATATATTTGAAATATGTCAGAGTAATACAGTTCAAGCACGCCCTGTAGCATTCTGTTTCTCAAAATAACAAACTGCTGAGCCATGCTGAACCATTCGTTTGTGAAACGAAAGATCGCACCTCTTAGGGAATTTCATGCAAATGAAGGAAAGACTGACTGAGCCAAGACTAAATTATTCGTCGGCCTACTCACGATGTCGCGGTCACCAAGAATCTTGCAAGAGTAATGTAGGTATGTATTTTACTGAGATCTCGATTAATCACATCTCGAATAACTCATTACCTTCGGCACGCCGCTGCAACGTGGAAAAAGGTACCCATTTTATACGAGCAGAAATTTGAGGATAATAAAATTATGCTAATGACCAAATTTCACGATCAATGGATGTCTGTGAATAATAGCATCGCACACCAAATCGCCCAACGGGTAAAATGTCATTAAGAGGTATTGGCACAAACAGCAGGGAGCAACCAATCCGAACGTACAGTGCTTCAATGCCACACGAATGGCCACATGATGTGTGATGTCACTATTCACAGTGTTTATACTAAGAAAGGAGAAAGTCCAGCCAATGTGGAACCAACTCCAACAAGGAACAAACCGCAAGATCGAATATTACTGCATTTGTTGCTGAAAATTATGGTAACGCAGTATTCCTCAATCCCCAGCACAAAAAATGTCGGACTAGCACACAGTGGTGCATGTCGCATCATATTATGCCGACGTGATTTCAGGTCTTCCTATGCTTGTCTTGGAAACAGTATCACTTCTGAAAATAGAGGAAAAGGATTAGTTGCGATCTTGCAACTAATGGGCGATCTTGCAACTAAAAATGAATGGGTAATGGGTCCCTGGCAAGTTGAAACAATTGTTGTGCCGGAAGTAAGCCATAATACGTTCTCTCTTGACGTGCACCCGCAGCTTAGTTTTCAAGTAAAACGTTCACGAGATTTTTGTATCTGGTTTCCTTGCAGTGCTGGGTATCAAGCGAAGGAGAAAAGTGTTCAGAATACATTGGCAAAAAATTCAGATTCAAATACAACCTGTCACAAATAATTACAATCATGCCGTTTGTCTTTGGTCATTGGACTATATCTGCATAAAAGAAATACAGGAGAAAGTACAATGGGTGATGTTGAAATTTGCAAGTTCCTCGTGCGATATTAGTAATATCGGTTACAAACACGTGTTATTTCAAGAACAACTCATCAAGGCGAATATTTGGCCCATAATTTCTTGGTAGAAGTGTCCAATGGCGTGTTCCATCGATCTCAGAAATTTTGAAATTATGTTATGAGAATTCGCTCGATGTTTTTTCTGAAGCACAAAAGCGATTTCCTTGAATGCGAACATACAAACCATTGCGTAAACGACAATGTCTAGCAACTAGCAACGATGACTAGAAACTACCAACAAATTTATCGGTAAAGGCTTTGAATAGGTACCGCGGAGTATTTGCTGAACAGAACTCCTTTTTTGCATTCAGAATGCAAGGTACCAGTCGAAGTTTGGAAAGAAATCATCGCTAGCCCACGTAAGAGTTTTTAACTGTGCAGGCTACAAGCACATATATTTCTAAGTTTTGTCAGAAAACCAAATTCTACACAAGGACGAGGGTCTAGTCTTTGCGGGTTATCAGATGAAGTCCAACAGCTTTTGCTTTCTAAATACGATTGATTGATTGAGTTTAAGGTCGCTTCAACGGCTAAGGTCATTTGCGCCTGTGTCAAATTATTTTAAGTCCAGTGCACTATATTGCAGTGTCAAGCTAACAAAGGAAAATTAAAATCTTTAAATAGAAAGCAAAATAAAACTGGAAAGGAACGTATCCTAATAAAAGGGATTGGCAGAAAAATGCCAGATAGTTGTTTTTTTAAAATCTCGGGATAAAAGCCAATAATTGGCATTATCATCTTCTCTCAGATAAGGCTGTACAAGCCAGTCTCTCGCAAAAAGCCAAAAAGCTTGCAGAAAGAAGATTCGTCATTTCTAAGAATCTCCGCTAGGGAGCTAGCAAGGTGATGCCTTCGACGGCTATCTCTTATCTTAACACAGTGCAAGAGAACATGCTCCACGGTAAGATCTATTTTGCAGTATTCACATATAGGGGGTGGGTCCTCGTGGAGGAGATAACCGTGGGAGAAATGGCAGTGACCGATCCGGAGGCGTGTTAAAATGATCTCCTCGCGCCGAGCATCACGGGATAAGGAAGTCCAAGGATTTATGGAATCCTTGATTCTCGTGAGTTTAAAATCTGAGATATGCCACTCTGTTTGCCATTCGCTGCGGATAGAGCTTTTTATATAGAGCTTAGTGTCTTCCGTGGGGACTGTGAAGATGTCTAATTCTCTTTTCTTCGAGGCAGACTTTGCCGCCTGGTCAGCTATTTCATTTCCTCTTATTCCCACGTGTCCAGGGACCCAACAAAAGACTACAATATAGTGGCGGACCAATCGATGATGGATTTGCTGTTGGTTGGTCATTGTCAGTCATTGTCATTTGTCACAAGACGAGGAGGAGGAGTTTCACAGGGTTGAGTAGTTTTATATTAAGCTTCTGTAAAAGCATACGGAAACGGACTCCCAGGGGATGGGGTAACGATGGCCTATGTGTATAAAAAAGTCAAGTGGGTTGGATGGAGGAGTGCTTGGCGAGAGGGAGTATCAACATTGGATAATTTCGCGCCATAGGAGGCAATCAGAATATCCCGCCTTCGGCTCAGAAGATGGTTCACCAGCCTCGGCCAAGAGGTATTCGATGCGACACGTACGGTAGGCGCCTGTACTAATCCTTATGCCGTCATTGTATATGGTATTTAATGACCGGAGGGTTGATGGAGACGCTTACCCATACACTATGCATCCGTAATCCAAGATAGGGCGGATGAGAGTTCTATACAAATGCAAAAGACAAACACGGTCTGCGCCCCAAGAACTACCAGTAAGAGTGCGAAGGAGATTCATAGGTGATACACATCGGCCCTGTAGTTTACGGATGTGTTTTCCTCAGGTTAGGCTCTTGTCGAATGTGAGCCCAAGGAAGGTTGCGGATTCAACGAATGGGAGCTGCTGTCCTTCAAGAAAAAGGGGTGATTATGGAGATGATGGATTCTGCAAAAGTGCATGCAGTTGGTTTTCGAGGTAGAGAACTTGAATCCTGTTTCATCGCTCCATTCCTGCAGTTTGTTGAGCACAAGTTGTAGCGGCCTCTGAGTAACTTGCACGCTCTTGGAGGAGCAAAAAATTGCAAAGTCGTCAACGGACAGTGATGCCTTCATAGGCTCCCGGATAACTGATGCAATACTATTGATAGCAATGGCAAACAGAGTGACGCTCAAAATCGATCGAAGGGGAACATCGTTTTCTAACTGGTGACTCGAGGATAACACTTCGCCAAGGCGGACGCGGAAAGCGTTGATGAAAGAAAACCTACTAGAAACAAAGGGAAACTTGGGGCCGTCCCCTAAGGCAACAAGTACGCAAGGTGCGAAGAATACCGTACCTCCAGGTGGTGTCATACGCTTTCTCTATATCGAAGAAAATTGCTACCAGGTGCTGACGTAGCACGAAAGAAGTGGAAATCTGCGTAGCAAGGTTGACTAGGTGGTCCATGGTTGACCTGTGCTTCCTGAAGCCACATTGGAGAGGTGTAAATAGGTTCTTTTGTTCCAGGAGCCAGACCAGACGTGTATTTACCATTCGCTCTAAAAGCTTGCACACACAGCTTGTGAGCGAGATTGGGCGGTAACTTGAGGGGGTTGTTCTGTCCTTTCCTTCTTTAGGGATTGGGAGAACAATGGCCTCACGCCAAATCCTTGGTACAGCATGTTCAGCCCAAATCTTGTTGAAAATGCCGAGGAGAAAGGGACGAGCGTTTTCAGGTAGGTGTTTCAACATTTGGTTATGTATCTGGCCTGGTCCTGGAGCAGTATCTTTCGCACCAGCGAGGGCACAGGAGAGTTCGTCCATGGAGAAAAAGGCATTGTAATCTGCCTCCACGCGACTCGAGAAGTCTAATTTACAGCTTTCCATTTTTCTTTTCGTTTTTTGAAAGCCAGAAGGGTAGTGTACGGAGCTTGTGGAGAGGTTAGGAGATTGCCATTTACAATAATCCCTGAAATAGATGGCGAAGGGAGTCTTCCACCGATCTGTCGGACCTTTCTCCACACAAGTTTAGGGGATGAACTGCAAGAGAGTGACGAAATGTAGGCTCTCCAGAACGCAGCCTTACTTTCCCTTATCGTTAATCTAGCTCTGGCTCGGGATCTTTTATAATTTATTAGGTTTTCCATGGTTGGGAACCTACTAAATTTTGCCAATGCCCTCTTCCGATCACGGACCGCGGTGGCACAATCAGCGTTCCACCATGGCACAGGGAGGTGTCGTGCATGGCCCGACGACTTCGGGATGGCAAATGAGGCCGCATGAAGGACGGCGATATTAAAATGAGCAACCATAGCATCGATGTCGTTTGGGCAGTTTTCCGATATTCGTAATTCTTTCTTGAATGTTTCCCACTCAGCTCGGTGGATTAGCCAGCGAGGAGGGCGGGCCACGTTCAGATCGGGAATATCGAGGTTGACCCGAATGGGAAAATGGTCACTGCCATGCAGGTCGCCAAGGACAGTCCACTCGAAGATTGTAGAAACAGAGGGACTACAGAGAGCTAGGTCCACGGAGAAGAAAGTGTTAGAAGCTACGGAAAAGTGTGTGCTTTCGCCAGAATTTAGGAGAATTAAGTTTTGGTTATCTATGATATTTTCAAGTAACCTGCCTATCGTGCAAGACCTTGTGCCACCCCAGGCAGGATTGTGGGCATTGAAGTCCCCCACAATAAGAAAAGGTGCAAGCACCTAAGAGAGCACATCTTCCAGTTCTTTGACAAGTCTTGTGTCATGCGGGATATAAACATTGCAAATGGTAACAGAAATAGTTCGGAAATTCACACGAACGCAATATATCTGGAGAGTGGTTCGTATGTCTATTTCTTTAGATACCAGAGAGTCTGTGATAAAAGTGGCAACTCCACCATTGGCGCGGAGGCCATCGTCTACGTCTTGCCTGTAGCAACAAAAGCCGCGTAAAGAGAGAGAGAGAGAGAGAGAGAGAGAGAGAGAGAGAGAGAGAAAGAGAGAGAGAGAGAGAGAGAGAGAGTGTGCTCAGAACGGAGATGTGTTTCCTGCAGGCAGATAACCACAGGTCTATGCATAGACATTAACTTTAATTCGTACAAACGGGTACGAACGCCATTTAAGTTCCATGAGAGGAGAACCATAGTTTCTAGTTCTTAGGTTTTTTGGTACTAGGGTGGGTAATGTATCGTTTTTTTCGTCTTTTTCCTTCTCCGTTGGACAGTAATGTGTTGGTTCAAGGGGAGTTCATTCCCAGCAGTCATCTTGACTACTGCTAGAGAGGGTCGCATGTATTGGGACACCACGGTCCCTTGAGACAGGTGACCTAGATCTAGCAATAGGGCCTGTCGGCTTCAGCTTCTCTGGATGCGTTTGAGTGTTTGTTGAAATATTTATGCTTTTGGTTTACGTTTTTGTTTCAGACTGGGCAACATATTTGGGATAGGCATCTCCGCCGATGTCATCAAAGGACACCTGGCAGGCAGCATCGCGCAAAGTGGAGGCTTTAGGCGTTTGGGTTTCAGAATTTACTTTCTTATGTTGACCCACGGTGTCAGCGAAACTTTGGGCCATGTTCACGGGGTTTCGCGTCTGGTAACGGCGTCGTGCCTCCGGAAAGGAAACTTTCTCAGAGACCCTGATCTTCTGGATCTCTCTTTATCTTAAGAAAATGGGGCACTGGTTGGAATTTGATGGATGTTTTCCACAACAGTTCACGCACTTTGTCTCTGCGGAGCAGTTAGTCATTACAAGCCTCCCTTCCACAGTGCACGCAGACTGCGGCGCTCATGCAGCGAGGTTGCGTATGGCCAAACCTCTGGCATTTAAAGCAGCGCAGAGGGTTTGGAACATACTCCCTGACACGGAGATTATAGAAACTACAAGATATCGTTTCTGGTAGAGATGGACGGTCGAAGGTCAGTGTCAGAGTTGAGGTAGGAGTGAGTACCCCATTTACTCTCCGCTGAATCCTGTAAATCTCTGACACACAATATGGCTCGAAGAAGGCTTTCAAATTTTCTTCCGATTCGGTAGCGAAGTCTTCGTGGTTTACCACACCCTTGCAGAGGTTTAAGGTCGGGTGGGCGGACACATGCACCTGGTGGCCGGCTATTTCTTTGTGGTCAAGGATCTTGCTGATCTGTTCGTCAGAGCGACATTCGAAAAGAATTGTGCCATTTCTCTGACGGACCACCGACTGAAATATACCAAACTTTTCAATTTCCCTGGCAAGTTTTATAGGGCTGACACTCTTCATAGTTTCATTTTCTCTTTTACTTGACATGACGAGAAAGCGGGGCTTAGTAGGTCTGTTTGACTCATTACAGAAAAAACTCTCAAGATTTACTGTTTCACCAACAAATCTCCTATTCCTTATGGAAGAGGGCGGGGGGTAGGTTTTTTATCCATTAAGAGGATATCAGATTCATCCCCGTGGTCCCTACCCACCACGGAGCACAACAAGGGGACACTCCATCGGAGTGCCAGGGTTGCCACGGGGATGTAGTGGGGGGTTACCACAGCCCTGCACCGCCGTGGATCGCCCCGCTCAACCTGGAGTTCAGTACAAGACCTAGTCCAAGCCGGTTGATCGGGAGTGGGTTAGCTCCCGACTGCTCGTTTAGAAGAGTCCGTAGCCAAACAAGTGTATTGAGTCCTACAAGGAATGTTCCCCAAAATACGTAAGAGCACGTATCCCGGGATGTCAAGAAAAAAGCAGCACGAGGAGAGTAATTGGAAAACAGACAGGCCCCTCAACCGCCAGGACATACATTCCCTCCGACACGGTTCGCCATGCACGGCAAACACATGGGTGGGCGTTCATCATACAGAGGGAGCCAGTGAAATAAAAGAGGGAGAAGAAAAGAGACAGGATGGTATAGAAGAATGAGAATGTACAATGGGGAGAAGAAAAATGACTTGTGAAGGAAAGGAATACTTGAGAGCCTTCTCTGTATCCCCCCGTCAGGACGTGGACCAACTTACCTCGACGGGTCTAAATACGAAGACAACACAAGTTTATATATCTCATGTCATGACTTGGCTAAGGTGCGATGTGATAACATCTTTAGAGATATAGATCTGATGAAATGTAAGATGATGTTATAGCAGTAACTAAGAGTGTCAACCCACAGACTGGGACGAAGGTAGCGAAACGTTCGAACTTGAAATTGATGTCTCAGAGTGCTTCACGACCAAAGGTAATCAGCCTTCGCTCTCTGTTCAACACTGCTGAAGCTGAAGCCCCCAAAAGCTGTGAGAATGCAATCCCTTGGAAGTAACAAAAACCATTGAGTCCCAAGTCCGTGAAATAAATTCGGCGAGAACACTCATCACACTTCATCTAGATCGGAAAACATCAGATTTCATCTAGATCAATTTACAACTGATATTGTATGCCGATTATTTCATGATTATTACGGCTTCAAAGAGATTTCATGTTGTTCACCATTAGAGTTTTGAATAGCAGCAGGATATCCTAGTTGTTTCGTAATGATGTGAATAAATCGCTTCAAAACAAATAGAACAATGCATTTTGATATACTTTGTGAAAGAATAGTAAAAACAATATGTGACGTATGGAGGAGAAGTACAATCTTACCTACTAGTCTGTTCAGATAGGCTGTGCCCTGGCAGATTGGATTCAGGATGTCTGATTCAAAACCAAGCCTCATGACTTGACAAGCATCTTGGCCAGACATCCCTACATGGAGGCGAAAGAGTCAAACATTCTCTTTATAATGAGGTTTTTAGGAGACTGAATTTCCTGGCAGGTCTCTATAGCAGATTTGCCCTGACTATGGGTTAGCATGTCGCTCGCTAGTAATAAAGAGTTTCTATTTGACACACTTGTCAAGATCAACATCTCAATTTTTGGTATACACGCACTGAGAAGATGTTCTGAGCGTATATTCGGGAGCAGATTTTCTGGGTGACAAACTAATTCGACGTTTACTGACGTGACTCTTTCCCGCTGGAGCTGTCACATGGAATGCAGAAAGGTAGAATATTACGAGCCTTAACGCAATTGAGGCAGAGTACGGTGTGGGGAGGAGCACTACCACCCCAGAAATTGTGGCTGCAAAGGTCTCTGTGAGACTTTGAACATCCTGGCAGCCAAGATGCTGGTTAGGAACCCGACGTCGTTAGCTGAATTGCTTAACTACGCTCCGTGAAGTCACGTAAGTTAAGCAACTCGCGCCACCACGAATTCCCAGACGGGTGACCATCTGGGAACCCTGGTAACGGCGAGCCCCTGACCGTAGGGATAAGGCACTGACTGGCTGCGATGTGACGAGACAAACATTTCAGATCAATCCAGGAGGATTACTCCAGGTACGTTCAATGCCCAAGAAGGGCTAAGAGACGTATTGCGAAGACGAAACAACTGACAAAAAATAGATTTCAGCAAGCATACAAAGCATGTGCACACGTGCCTCCGTTTCATCAGAGAAAAACTGTATTGACCCAGTTTATGTTCGTATTCCATCCTTTGGTTGTTAGTACTAAGTACTAAGTAAGACTTTCCAAGGACACTTTGAGAATTCAGGATTCAGTGACGTGTAAGAGCCAGTCCGCAATCGAAGGAAGTGTGAGGATCGTTTAGATTGTAGAATCTTATTGAGGTTATTTTTTAGATTTGGTTCTCTATTGGTTATTCCCATTATATAGTAATAATATTATAATAATAATAATAATAATAATAATAATAATAATAATAATAATAATAATAATAATAATAGCCCAAGGGGTGCGCAGTGCCAGACAAAAACCTGTCGCACCCAACTCCACTCACCCTTGACGCGGAGAGCCCTGTTAAGTCGGAAACCCACTCCAAGGTTGCGGTAAGCAGCCCCTTCGGTGGAGTGGCCCAGCGAACTGATGAGAGAATGAGGTCTTGATAGGGCTACTAGAAAGTAACTATGGGAAAGGCCTATCAGAATGGTGTATGTCAGCCAACTGAACCTGTACCTAGAGGGGCGGTGGAAGAACCAGTGAAATAGTCAAAAGCGGCTCTCTTAGCCAACAGCAGCTCTCTCAGCCTATAAGGTTACACATGAACTGCAGGGGAGGATTTTACCTCACGTTTGTGGCTGACACGCGGATCCAAGCCATAAATACCAGAAATTATTCGACTGGTGTTTATTCTTTAATAACCTGCTCATAAAAATTTTATCTGGTTTCTCGGTAATACCACTGGCAACCAGTTCTCGCAATACCGCGCAATAGGTTCTGGCATCGGGCCAACTGTGTCAAATGAGGTACCTGGGCCTTTGGATAATGGTAAATCTAATACAGATCAACAGTCTAGGCGCGGCGCCATACCACACATGGCTACCGCAGAGGCAGCAGCTTCATCTGCTGAAGGCCGGAGTGGCTTGAGGTCCCCACCTGTAGGGTCCTCCGCCATATCAAGGCAAACGAGCCAACGCATGAGGTGAACAAAAGAGATGAACATCTCCATACTGCATGCGTACTATATTAGCTCAAAAGTGGAAACGGAGTATGAAGGTTTAGAGTAAGGATGCATGCGGAATGGAAAAGAATGTATCCACACAGCACACTGTATGAGCAACGGGTTTGCAGCCAGTTAAATTCTATTCAACGGCGTGTATTTTCAAATGCAGAATTGAAGAGTCTTAAACAACATAACTACGCAAATGCACAGTAACACACCACCAGAGACCCCATTCCATGGCGAGGAACATGAAGGAGGAATACTTGAAGGGAATATATAGCTGAAAATCATGAGAGTCCAATTAGTAATGAACATTTCAGCAATGAATTACAGGAAAGCTACCAGAAATACCGTATTATGTCCGGAGGTATCCCGTTGCAGAAACGACTTCGTATACTTAAGATCATTGGGAGTGCGAAGTTTTACGCTGCTTGTAAAGAAATGGGATTCCCTAGTTGAAAATCCATTGGAAGAACTGTCACAGTGCACTGTGCCAAAGCGGCTCAGTGCACTGTTTTTTGCAGAAAAATTAGACAGGAAAATGGAAGAACATCCAAAGACTCCAGCTCTTAGAACGAATTCATACCAACATGGAAGAACATAATCATTTCCAAAATTAATAAATCGAAGAAGGAAATCAGCCATCTGTCAGCGGACTTCTCAGGGAAAGAAACAGTACCTTAGTGAGAAATGGGATACGATTAATTGTTAAAAGAATGAAGTTGCGAACGAACCTTAAGGTTCTGGATATGAGGTTGAAAAATGAAGAAGAACGTCTGAAACAGAGAATTGCTGCACTCGGTGCGAAAATTCGGCGTTATAATGAAGCAGCAAAGCGACGCCAACAACAGTCCACCTTCGCTTTTGATCAGAAGAAGTTTTATAGACAGCTGCAGATTGTCAATGACCATCAAGGGCAATTTCCGACTAGCGAATCCCTGGTTCAGTATTGGACTGATATCTGGGCTAAACCAAAGAAACACGATGAAGAAGCCTACTGGCTGTACGAGGAAATAGAAGCTTGTTGTAACATCGACGAGATGCCTCCCTTTGAAATTTCCCTTGCTAACATCAAAACAGCAGTACAGAGAACACAGAAGTGGAAGACGCCATGTTAGGATGGTATCCAAAATGTATGGTGGAAGTATTTCGCTGCCACACCTGACACGCTGCCATGCCTGACCCGGCTGTTCAATGAAGTTTTTCTAGATCCAACTATATTCCCAAAGAACTCGTTGACAGGCTAAACGCATATGGTACTCAACGCTGGGGATAGATCCCAGCCAAGAAATTATCGACCGATCACTTGTCTGCCAACAATATATAAAATTTTGACGTTCATAATGTCTTCTAGAATGTGCAGTCTAGTCATCCAGCACGTTTTGGATGCTGTACAGAATGGCTATTGCAAGGGAAATATGGGATGCAAAGAATTATTATTCATTGGTAGTGTAATTACGCAGCAAGTACGAAAGCACCAGCGCAATCTTTCTGTAGGCTGGATAGATTATAAGAAAGGCTTTGATCCGATACCTCACTCATGGCTTCTAAGAGTCCTCGACTTGTATAAAATCGATCGAAGGCTGATAAGTTTCTTGGACTGCATGTCAGAATGGAAAACTCATATGCAGATTAAGAAGGGAACCAGCTGTGACGGAAGATATTGCAATTCGTCTTGGAATCTTTCAAGGGGACAGCCGAAGTCCGTATAGTTTTATATAGCACTCATCCCTTTGATCAGAACGCTCAATCAGGATATGGGTATTTAGTGAAGAAATACCCTGATGTTCGTATCTCGAACCAGCTCTACATGGATGTCAAACTATATGCTTCTAATAGAGATCACTTACAAAACGAGTTCGATTTTGTCAAGTGTTTCAGCGATGCTGTTTCTTTAGAGTTTGGTATTGACAAATGCGCTACCCTTCATGTTGTCCGTAGGCAAGTCCAAAATGGAGAACAAAATATGCATGTATCTGGTGACATAATTATTAAAAATATCGGCACTGAATACTCCTACAAATATCTGGGAATGCTTCAGTTGTTGGGAATTTTTGATTCAGACGTTAGGAACAAGATTGTACAGAACATGCTATCTAGTAATGTCAGCAAAACATGGATTATTCAAGAAGCAAAATATCTGCTATTAATACTTGGGCTATTCCCATAGCAACTCACACATTTGATGTATTAAAGTAGATAGAAACATCCTTGCAGACTTTTGACAGGAAAATAAGATCTACGCTTACAAGGAATCGGCTTCACTACCCTCAGAGTTCAATGCACAGGCTGTACTTATCTCGTGCTAGTGCAGGAAGAGGACTGCTTAACTTGGAAGCACAGTGCCTACCGCAAAAAGTGAGTGTACAACTTCTTTAGCGGCGTTGCTCAATGCCATGTACTCTGCTACCGTGGTTGAAATCGCTACTGTGCGCTGTTTTCGAGAATCCCATGTCACGGGACCTCCACTCATTGTAAACACGTTTCGCCGATCGATCCGCCGAAGTGGGTGTCGACATACACTATTATGGAACTTCCGTCTCCTTATATCGAATTTCTAATTCTTTGGTGTCTTTAAGGTAACGCAATACTCTTTTCGCTGCCTACCAATGTGGATTTCTAAAGCAATCGTTATACTGTACAAGGAACTCTCGGCGTGAACAATGTCTGGGCATGTAGCCCCTGGCAAGTACAACAGACATTGAATAAGCTCACGATATGGTGGTCTGCTGCCATCAGCACCTGTCCACACGTCACTCCTGGTAAGTCTAGTACCGGTAGCACTGGGTATATACACAGCTTTGCAATTTATCATATTGAATCGACGAAGAATTTCATCAATGTATGTTCCTTGATTCAAACTGATTGTCCCGTTCTCCTCTTGGAAGTCTATCTCCAGACACCGCTTAACCTCGCCGAGATCCTTTACTTCGAATAGTTTCCCCAAACGACGTGTAGTTTGCAATTTCTTTGATATCACGACACATGACCAATATGTCATCCACGGAAACCACGATGATCATCAGCTTGTCCCCTCGGTGATTCTTCAGGTAGACACATGAATCTCCTCTGGTAGGAATGGCTCCTTCACCGCGTAAATTTTCGTCGAGATGTTTATGGCAAGTTCGACCCGCCTGCTTTAATCCATACAGAGATTTCTTCATATGACATTCTTTGTCTCCGTTCGGCAGCTCTTTCAGTATAGTCTCTGCTTCTTGAACAGCTTCATGACCGTGACTTTTATTCCGAATAATACATTCAAGAATCTTTTCCGTCTCGTTCGGAACTTCCATAAATACATTTTCGTCCAATATCCCGTTTAAGTATGCCGTTGATAGTCATATTGTCGAATATGCATTTGATTTCGCACTGCGAGTGCAATCGCCAGCCGAAAAGAATCGAGACGAGCAACCGGGGCGAATGTCTCATGCAAATCTCTGCCGTACTGTTGTGAGTACCCTTTGGCAACAATTTTTACCTCTCGCTTCTCAAAAATATCATTTGTCCCGTATTTGTTTCGTAGGACAAATCGACTCACTAACACATCTCTAGCATTGATCGGGGCACTAGCTTCCAGGTTTTATTTTTCATTATTGATTTCACTTCGCTTGCCAAGGCTTTCATCCACTCTTCTGAATGTTTTTTATTTATTTTATTTTACGTCAAAAAAACAGTTAAAAAACTGCGTATGACGTGCTATGGGGAAAAGTGAATTGTGTGCACATTTTCAAAATTCTGTGATC
The DNA here is from genome assembly GCA_011170035.1 of Teleogryllus occipitalis. Lineage (NCBI taxonomy): Eukaryota > Metazoa > Arthropoda > Insecta > Orthoptera > Gryllidae > Teleogryllus > Teleogryllus occipitalis. The sequence goes on from BLKR01009515.1 coordinate 15,525, forward strand.
CCTACACTAAGTCATATACTACTTAAATTTTGAATTTTGAAGTTGTTCGCTGGAATTTTGAAATGTTCGCTGGACAAGGCGTGTCTGATAGATACCTCCGTTAAAAATTCGAAATCTGCCTGATCTTTATAATCTTGGTCTCCGGTTTGTCCTCCTCGGTCCAGGCGGGGTCTTCGCAGGCAACCGGTATACGCTTTTCGTGGTCTTTTCGCCGCGACCTCCAGTGACACTTTTCGAAGGGGGTTGGAACTTCTCGTCCGAATCGTGGGCTGCAGCGTCCTCATTGGCCTGTTTTATGCTATAATCCGGAACTTCTCCACCGCCGTCCGAACACTGAGCACGGCTGAGATTAACTTCAATGAATGGTTCTACGACGTTTCTCTGCCTGTCGTCTTTATTTATTGATTCTGGTTGTTTTGTAGCATCGTCCTATTCTGGTTTGAACTTCTCGGAATTGTGGTTCAACCTCTCGGATGATTATTCCAAAAACCTGACATCTGTCGATACTATCAGTCTCTTTTCCATCGGAATCCAGATTCTAAAGCCTTTCGTATTCGTGCAGTATCTAACAAAAAGAACCTTTTCCAGATTGGGGCTCGAGTTTGCTTCTTCCAGGCGTTCTACTCATAATGTACACATCACAGCCAAAACGCTTGAAATATGACACATCAGGTGGTTTTCCGAAATGAAGCTCATACGGTGTCTTTTCAAAAGATCTGCAAAGTTCTTATTCACGAACTCTAGTTCATTATCAGTTTGAAGTAATTTCAGCCTCTTCCCTTACTGGGTTTCCATGGCGACCCTGAAGTTATCAAATACTGTCATAACTTGACTTTTTTTCTTCATCATGTTCACCTCAAACAAACTAGAACAGTTATCGATAAAGGTGCAGAAGTAGCTGTTCCCACCCAATGAAATGACACGGGTTGGACCAAAAACATCTGAATGCACTAGCTCAACTATTACCGCTTTCTTCTCGGATATCTTCGGGAACGAGGCTCGGCACATCTTCCCCTGCATTCATGTTCTGCATTTGAAGCCAGCATTAAGATAGTTGATTCTGAGTCCTAACAATCGTTTTATCTTCACTGTCTTGCGCAGGTCGTAGAGATGTCGAGAAGAGATTCTGGAGCTCAAGAAAACGTGCGCAGATGGTACTCCTTCCCCACATGTCACATTTTTACTGTTTTTTGTTTAAATAAATAAAATCATGTTAACTTTCCAAACTTGTTTACATGAGAGTCCCGTGTGAGGTTTTTGTTACAATTATTCCTAATTTTTTGTCTTCAGAACAATGGGGATATGATAAATATTTATCTAGGATAACCTTTTCTGAATCTGCTTATTCGTTATGATAGCATCATTTTTTACACAAATCGCCATTCTCTGCTATTTTGCACGATTCAAGGAATGCTAATTTTGTTCACTTAAGCAACGTTTCCAAGCCCTTATTGGTACTAAGCACAAGTCGTTTCAGTGCAGAGGGTCTTTCCCTAAATAAATTCGTAAATCAGCATGCACGATCTTTATGCACGAAACTGATAGAACAGTGCAAGTCATTAACGTGTGTTAAGAAAAGCAACGGCCCGAGGATGACGTCGAGAAGGACCTTTTTCTTTAGTTTCAACCAATTACTGTTCTTCTCCAACACTGACAAATTGCTGACGGTTTCTGAGATAACATTCTACCCCCGGTGGTTGAGGACAGTAAAAATTTAAGTTCTTGCACTATCACTATGAATCCGTCGGGTTTGATGTCAGTTACTTTTTCGGGTGACAGCGACCCCTCGAAGTTGATCACAAAATCGTCAACTTTCAAAGCATCTGTACTCTGATGACTGGAATCGATGCTGGTGTGTGTGAGCCTCAATGAGGAAGGAGCAACATGTGACTCTGGCCCGTTCGAATGCTACTGTCGGAATTGTTGCTTGTGTGCACCCTCTGACATATATTTTCGTCTGTTATCCCTTCACGGGAAGACGTCTTACGAATGGTCTTGAAAGCCTTGCTGGAGGATTAGGTCTTCCTTATTTTGTTCACATACCCTCACATAAACGTTGTTACACGAAGTTCAAAATTCTCTTCATTTATGCCAATTATGAATAATAACTAGTATGAGTTTATTCGCTGGGAGTTCACGTTGCGGTGAGCCGCCGTTACATTATAGACGACCCTCCAAGGATAATGCAAACATTGCAGCGCCCAAGAAGCAACATAGAAGCGCTGCCAAATGCAAGCAAGGCGCCATACATATAGGCCCGGGGGACAACTCAGGGAGGCACTGTCGTCGTCAAGAGAATAATTGTGCCCTCGCCGAGTGCCATCGGAGGACAGCAGATGTCACACCCCCTAGGTTCCGCTGCAGCCGTCGTTGACAAGAGGCATGGATCATGGTATGATGTAGTAAGAGGCCGCCATCAGAGAAGATACTCCACTCCTGCTAAGATCCCCCGCCTCCTTTCATATTGCTTTCTTTCTTTTTTCTTTTTCTTTCTTTTTTCTTTTTCTTTCTTTTTTCTTTCTCTTTCTTTTTCTTTTTTCTTTCTCTTTCTTTTTTCTTTCTCTTTCTTTTTCTTTTTTCTTTCTCTTTCTTTTTTCTTTCTCTTTCTTTTTCTTTTTTCTTTCTCTTTCTTTCTCTTTCTTTCTCTTTCTTTTTCTTTCTTTCTCTTTTTCTTTCTCTTTTTCTTTATCTTTCTTTCTCTTTCTTTTTCTTTCTCTCTTTCTTTCTCTTTCTTTCTTTCTTTTTCTTTCTCTTTCTCTCTCTCTCTCTCTTTCTCTCTTTCTTTTTTTCTCTGCAGTAATGAAGAGATGCCTTAAAATTATTCTCCCTCTTTCACTTAGCAAGCTCCCCCTGTCCCTAAATTGCTACTGTCCCATTCACCACAGTACGCGCCTTCTTAGAAATACACTTCCGAAGGAGGCACATCACACATTGTACTATGTGAAGGATGTGTAATCGGTTGTATGCCTCTCTCTCCAGTGTCGGCGGTGGCAGTAGTGTTGGCGGTGGCAGTAGCGTCGGTGGAGCATTGGGAGTGTGACATCTTTTTGCAATCTGCTAGCAATTTTCTAAAATTTAGATATTTCAAGGAAATTGAAACCTGCGCCATTTTTAAGCGTCTTTAATGCTGTCCGAGAACAAAGTTTAATCACAAAGATTTTGAACCATTCTTTAGAAAAATCTGAAAATGTCCTTGAGGGATCATGTGAAGTATTTACCAAAATTAAAACATCAGTTTCAAATTCAAGGGGCTGTGAGATCAGCCAGATCGATTGGAGAATATCAATTTCGGTGAAAATCCTGGAAATGGTATAACCGCTAGCGTTGTTCACAGACGGACAGACTTTTGCCGCAGGCTAATTTTTCGGTATGAAGGACCCACAAAACGTGGATTCTGACTATTCTACAACGTGTTAGAAAAATTGCATGTGGGAACAACAATTATCCTTTTTTCGGTATAAAGGATCTATAATACGAAATTTTATGCCGCAAAATTGCTGTTTTTCTCTACTGCTTTACGTAACTTTCTCTATACTAGGCATTGTAGTTTGCAGTTTGCAAGAGAGTGAAATGTAAAAATAACTAACATGTATGTCGTCCGTGATGGAGTAGCACCACAGATCCCGTTAAATCGTTTAGAATTTTAGGCTGCTGTCAAGATTCGCAGACTTTCGTGGACGATGATAGCTCAGCGGTAACGTTGATGCCGTGCCTCTGCAGCATCATTGACCGGGACATCTTGAGGTTTTGAGTCCCGACGGTAGCAGATTTTTAACATTATCTTGACAGCTGTGTCGAATGCAGCTATATGGAGGAGAATTATTCTAACGGTCGTCTGGTCCATGATTTCTCCGATCAAGATCAGACTAACGCTGGTGTACCCTATAATAAACTGACGCCGGACCATGCGCGATTCTTGTCCTTGTCCCATCTTCTCTCCTTACGTACTCACTTGCATGCACTACACAACCACACACACGTCGGGTGCTTAGAGCACAAGGACAACCCGGCCGGAGTGGTGCCCCGTTAAGAAAGATACCAAGAAGAAGAAACTCTGCTAGTCACCATGTTCGTCGGAACATTTCTATAAAGCGGTTATGCCCCGCCCAAAATGGGTCGTTGGATACCCCAGGGGGAGATTTGACGCAGAATGCTGGAGATAGTCCACTCCCTAGAGAGTTTAATATTCTCTGGGAAAGGTATTTTTTGTCCCTTTTATGTGTGCTTTTTCAGATTTTTTTAATGTTCTCCTTCTGAAGGATACTTATAATTTGCATTTTGTGTTATATTTTTCAGGTAATAAATTAGAGCTAGAGAAATGTTGCCATGGAATTCATTTTATGAAAGTTAATATTTGAAATGTGTAAAATATATTTCAAGTTATATTTTATACGAAAGACAATAAAAGTTTGAAGAGTGAGAGGGGAGCAGTTGCCACCCTGCCCTCCCCCTGGCTTCACTCTTGCATCCTGATAAGAGCAAATAGATTGATGATCAAAAACACTTTCAAATGTTTCAATTTAAATTGAAATAGTGTGCTACAATGTAAACTTGGCATAAAAAAATAAATAAAAACACATCATTCATACACATCATGTATGAAAGATATTATACCAACTCCAATTTATTTTATCTCACCAACTAAAGAACTTCATGTTACAAATGGGTAGCCTAATGCTTAAATGTTACATTAGCAATCTTCAACCCACGGGCAAAATTGACAAAAATGTTGCTGATATTAGCTTTCACTTATTTCCTTTTCTTATGAGAAATTAATTGTAAGATATATATAATGTGTAGTAGTAAATATTTGAATACAGAGAAGAAATCGACAAAATAATAAATTCAAAAAAGTTTTCTTTTCATTCAGGGACATGAACATGAAAAGCAATAACCATTCACAGTTCCATAATTATATGCCAATTACCTATTTGAAATACATTAGGTTTACTATGTGGAATTGGATTAAAACAAGTAAATCATTTAGTATGATACATTTTCATTCAAATAAATGAGTTGTTTCCAATTACAAAGTTGAGTAATTCAAATGAATTACTTCATCTACATTATATAGTAGGTATATCTGATCAAGGTAACACTGTGATTTCTCAATTGAAATTTGTTAATATTGCATTTTAAATATTATCGGTATAAATATACAGACAAATATATTGTTGCACATAGTGTAAAACATTTTGATTTAGTTATGTTAGTTACGTTAGTATAATATTAAAACACAATGTCTTGTTTCTTTTCATGTGAATTTAAATGATTTTGTCAATTAATCTTCTTGTAACTCCTCAAAACAGCTAGTGGGAATGGATGTTACACAATGTGATGAAACATTCAATTAAGAACTGTCTACACATCCTAAAAAAATTACTAACTTTTTTCATATTTTTGACTTACAGTGTCATTGTCATAGACAGACTGGTTATTAAAGTTCCAGGTGATTTGTGTCTCCCCCTTATTGTGATATTGATAAGTAATAAGTGACTTTGAAATTCATTATCAACTCCCCATCGCAATCAGGTTTTTTGTCCAATTCTTGATCCATTGAGCAAATGCTCCTTGCTTTGTTTCTGGTCTGTAAATGTTGCTTCATTATGCACACATTTTGTTGAGCTCTCTTTTAGTTAGTTGTTGGAGGAGTAGAGCAAGGGAAATGTTCTTATTTTGTCAGCAAAACTAGATAATAAAATCTGTAGTTCATTTGCTGATGCAAATTTTTTTTTAATATTTGGAAGCAAAAATGTATATTTTGAAAAGTTTCCAACCTTCTTTGTTGTGCCTTTATTCATTATTCAACATTGTGAATAAAAGAGAGGGGTTGCAATTCTGGAGCCTGTATTATACTTCTACCCTAAGTGTCACATACAATTTTTCTGTTATTTTGATGATAAATAAATTTAGAAAATGAAACAAGATTGGTGTATAAGTTTCTGAGTAATCTGAGTTTTAGAAGAATATTTGTCAAGCTTACTTTCTGCATATTTGATTTTTTATAAGAAGTTATAAGCAATGAAGGTTATGTTGTTCTGGTGGTTCTGTTCTAGAACAACTTATTTGTAGCTATTGTTTTCAAATACTGTCATTTGAAGTGATACAGAGTCATTCAAACAATACAGGTATTCTTCAGATAATGCCATCCTTCTTCTTGATACCTATTAATTTTATTTATTTACTTTAAATCAAAAACAGTTGAAAACTGTGTGTGACATTCTATGGGGAGAAGTGAATTCTGAGCACGTTTTCAAAATTCTGTGATTCCATTCCTAAGCCATGTACTACTTGAATTTTGAATACAGAAAAAAATGAGTGTTTTTTTTTTCTTTCAAGGATTGTTCACAAATGTTAAATGTTATGCTAAATGTTTAGACCTTCATATCATAGGTGAATGTATTAACATTTTTTAATATACATATTTATTTCACACTAAAAATTATAACTTGGATTCTGCCGTTAAATTAACTTATTAAGTTAAAATGGTCCATAGCATCCGCAAACAACTGTATTATTCCTACTGTAATCAATATTAGGTAGCATTACAAATGGAAATATTTCCGATTCCATATGAAAATATTATTTTCAATACTTTAGTATCAGGTCTTTTGAAAATTGGTTATGCAAAATGATAATCAGTTGTAACTTTCAAAGAGGCTGGTAAAAATGAGCTCATATTTTGAGCCTTGTGTTACTTTGTCACATATTATTTGGATGTAAACAGTACTGTAACATATTTAGGCAATTATTGACAAATGATCGCAAATGTTTAGAGACACACATTTAATCATGAGAAATGTAATTGATTATGACTTTATCATTTAAAATCATTGCCAACTAATTACTTAATGTTCCAAATATTTGTAATTTAGTCTACCTACTTCAGGTAGAGGTATAGAGGCAGGTCAAGAGGAAAATTCAAATAAACACAAAAAATGTCTTTGATGATACTTCCCTTGGTTCTGTCATAATTGATGATAGTATATTTCAATTAAGAAAGCCCTAGATATTTTAGGATTACTTTTGATGATTTCATTTAGAGAACTTCTTTCTTCCTAGATGTCCTGTATAGATTTAATGGGAAGAAACAATAATTTATTTAGAAAAAATAGAATAGTAGATTTAATGGTAAAAAACATGGCTACAAAAATATTAAAGTTATTGCCATATTACTGTTGGTTTGCTACATGCCCAATTTAGAGAATCCATTTTTACAAGATGAACATAATGTAGGCCTATTTCAGACAACCTATTAATTGCTAAGTTGCATTCAGCAACTAGATAACATGAAATTAAAGACAAATTTCTCTGTGGTATGCTTGTTCTCAAACTCACATTTTGAAATGCAAAAGTTAATTTTTCTTGGACTGAAAAATTAACTTTTGATAGTCATATTTTCAAAATGTCATGTGTTAAATAATTTTAAAAATATGAAAAATATTTGATTATTATAAAATATTAATTCATGGTAATATTGTGCATAAGGAAAGCTAGTACTCAAGCACAAAGTATTAAATTGTCTCAAATGTGTTTCAGTGATCCACAGTTTTTTAAAAATAATTAGTAGTTTTGTGGTTTCTTTTAATCATTTATATTTTGCATTATTTTGAGCATTGTCATATAATTCTTAACTTTTGTATTGATTTATAATTTGTATGGAATTACAAATAACCCTTTTTGTAAAAAATTTATGAGAAACCAATGATGTGACACAATGCTATGGCAAAAAGCATCTTTGTAAAATTTTTCATAACGTTATTCAAATGCCTAAAAATTTATCATTCAAACTTATTTCATATGTTTTCTGGACTCTGTCTTAATTTGTGACTCAATTAAACAATTTAAGCTAAATAGGTACTGTACAGTATTTATTATGTATAATAATAAAGCCCCCAGTGGCTCATAACTAGCGAGCTGGAGTTCCATGTCACGACCCAAATTTCAATTCCTGGGTGAGACAAAAATTTAACTGTCACTTTTCACTGTCATATCACTGTTCATATAGCTGATTGATAATATGAAAGCTTCTCACAGGTAGAGTATGTGAAATATATGATGTAAGGGGGCGCAACCCCTTCTTACTACAGGTCCACCAAGCCCATGGACTAATGAGGCTGTTGTGTCAAGAGTACATAATGAATCTTGCATATATGAGAAAAGTATTTGTTAAATCAACAACATCATGCATTTTCTGACACCTTAAAAAATTCGCAATTGGCGACTCGAAGCTTCAATCATAAAAAGAGGAAATATTTTTTGTTTTTTGTGATGATATTGGATGATCAATACCGTAAAACTTGCTCAAAGCAGAATGGGTATAATGTGGAAATCTCTCTAATGTGAACATTATTCGCGATACCACCAATCACAAATTCTACAGTATTACATTGCATAAAGCGGAATCTTGTCTAATATGGAAAAAATTCTGATCCCTTGAGATTCCACTTAAAGCAAGTTTTAATGTAATAACATGCAGATTCCTTATACAAGACAAATATACTACTGATTGAACAAACATGGGATCAAGTCTACATCATAGAAGAAATTAAATTTTCTTTATAGGTATCATTGTAGTAATTTTTTCTTATCCAATAACATAGAACCTACCTTACAAACATACCTTTGTAAAGACATTTATGAAAACAATAAATGTTCTTTAATTTCAAGCACTCACTTTAAATATTCAGTTAGACTGCTGGAAATATTGATTGAAATTCTGGAAGTATCATGATGACATCATAATCTTTGACCTTAATTTGAGAATTGAAGATTCTGAATACAAAATACTGGTCAACAGAGGTCTTGTTCTTGGGATGAAACCAGTATATTTTAATGTTTGGGTTCAAAATGAAGGAAAAAGTGCAGTCATACTGCTTGGTTTGTATCTGTGTGTCACGGCATGCAGAAAATTTTGAAAATTTTTTAGCCAAAAAACATGCAACAAAGAGCCTATAAGCATTACAAAACTCTATAAGGTCTTAAAAACTATGCCTTTATGTCCATTTTCATGGTCTTAATTTTATTTAGCTATAAGGGAAATCATTCATTTTGACAATTAAAGTTATTCCAAACTGAATTTTCTTCTAAAGCAAACATTTTTCCACTGTAAAAATAAAGTTTTATGCTATTTTTCAAGAAATTTTCCCTTCAAATCTTCCCTTATTTTGTTTTCACTGAATTCCCGAGGACAGAGAAAAGTTTAAATTTTGTCAACCTGTGAAATCAATGAATGCTATGTTTCCAAAGGGAACTCGGAAAGCAATATCTTTGAAACATCTTACCTGTGCTGGAAGAAGTGATGTCTTTCAAGTTCTCAGTGACTCACGCACCGTAGATTTTCACTGAAATGTCTACCTCTTCCTAATATGTATCTTCTTCTTTTATGATAAGGTACCTTTATGTATGTTTACCATTAGTGGATGAATTTTTAGATTCCATGAATTCACTTTTCCATTTCTGTATATCTTAAGTGAAAAATGTTATTTTAAAACAGAAGAAATGGAATATTTTGAAATAAATTTTTGTCTGTTTGTTAAAAAAAAGTAATTTTTGTTATAAAATACTTTAACTACAAGTAAAATTTCACTTCTTTACTTGATGACCAAAACCAGTAGGTACAATAGAAATGTATTAGAGATTATTTTGACAGAATTGAAGAATACAGAAAAGGAATGAAAATTTCTTCTTTATTGAAGCCAACAGTAAGGTTACAGATACTTGAAAATATGTCAACATATAAGGGTTCATGTATCAAAACCATGAGATAAAAACAATCAGAAAATTATCAGATGCAAACTGCAATAAATGGTGCCAAATTACATCAAATCAAATGCTAAACCTTACTTAAAAAGAAATTATTGTTTATGGCCATGCACTTGTTATGTATACAACTTCTGTTACGTATACATTCTGAAAAGTCAAATTATAACTGAAAGTATAAATAAATATATTTTAATAGAACTAAAACATGCTCACTTACCTTCATAAAACAAAGACTTTTGTAATTTTTATAAGAAAAGTGATATGAAAATATTAAAATGACAAGTTTACAATAATGTCACAAAAAGCAATAGCCAATTGCAAATATTTTCATAGATGTGAAATTAACTCAAATGTATTATGTTCAGTATGTACAACTTGTTTTTGTGACAAATATGAAATATTCCATTATTTCAAAGCAAAATATTTTGTGAAATTTGAACTAGTTTCCAATTTTGAAATCTATTTTTTATATCTTATAGTTATTTCATGTTCAATATCTCATAGTTATATATTTCACAATCCAATAGAGGTCAGCAAGTTCAGTCTCTCTCCTGTTTGTGGTGGCGCCTGGGTACTCTCCTTTGCAAAAACAGTTAATGAGAGAAAGGTAAAGGCAAATTTCCATATCCTTAAAAGAGGAACACTGAGTTAATTGGAAGAAACCTTGAGAGAAAACCACGGATGGAAAGAGCTCTTCAGGAGCAGAGAAGCCAGATCTTCAAGGGGAAAAAAACCTAAAGAAATTCTGCAGTCTGGAGGCAGTGAGGTTGGTAGCCCAAATCTCTAGTTGTGTAATAGGTGCTGCACAGGGGGCATATGCCACCTGAAAAGCACTGTCAAAAATGGCATAAAATAAGTTGATCCAACATGATAACAAACTAGGAAAGAAGATGGTACAACTCTTAAGAGGAACAAGGAATGTTAAAGCCCTCAACAACAAAGAATTTAAACTTTTGGAGAAGACGAAAAAGAAAACAGCAAACATAATGGTGGTAGTGGAAACAAAAAAGAAACTAAGAGATTCAAAAGACTTATGACCACCTTCTTATGTATCACTTAAGTAACAAAGTGTCAGCAGGAATTGCCATAATGATAGGTTATAAATGAAGAAAGAATATACATAATAATACGTTTGTATCAGAAAGAATCCTTTCTATAGGAATAACAATAAAAAAGGGATATCTTAGTATTATTGGAATGTATGCATCAGAAGAAGGAAGGACAATAGAAACTAGAAAATTTTACAAAGAATTATAGAAGGTTATTGACAAAACAAACCCAAAGGATTATCAAATTTTAAGTGGCAATTTCAACAGTAGAAATGGCTGTAAACCAGTTAGTAATATGGTTGGGACTGAAGGTGAACAGGTCGATAATGAAAACAGAAGAGAACCAAGATCCTTTGCAACTTTTAATAATTTAAGAATTACCAACAGGTTTTTCTGAAAGAAAGATATCCACAAGTACGGTACATGTGGGCTGTCAGAGGCTTATAAACTAATATTGATTTCTTCTTAGTAAAACAAAGGTTGGTATTGTATGTCACAGATTTGAGAGTATTTAGAGGTTTTGACATTAGTTTTGACCACCATCTTCCAGTATGTCCATTATGACTGCCAGAAAGATTGATTAAAAACACCAAATGGGAATATTTTAATGGAACTGCTCCTAAAATTTGAAAGTACATTTGTTGCAAGACAAAGGAATTCAAAACCTATACCAAGCAAGATTAACACACTGTTACAGGAAACAAAAAATGAAAATATTGATGAAGAATGGAATAATATTAAATATTGTGTTAACAAAAGCTGCATTTGAAGCTTTAGATACAAGGAAGAAATGCACAGAAGAAGAGGACTGAGGATGTGGAATGAGAAAATTGAAACAATCATAAAAGAAAAGAAGAATGACTGTCTGAGAGAGAGATTTCATTGAAGAAGACAAAAAAAAATACAGTTAGATATGAAATCATAGTTTGATAAGCCCAACAACTATCCCAGGAAAAATGAGTTTCTGATTTAGAACATGACCCACATTATAGACAGCTTACAAAGTTTTAAAATTTTTGAATAAAGAAGAAAAGTAAATAACATACATCTCAACCAATATAAAAATGGGAAAAGCTTTTTCGAAACGTTTGATTCAACAATAAGGCCCATGAAGAAAAAACTTCAGATGAGAACATTGATTAAAATCCATCGTCTATTGGGGAATTAGATGAGGCAATTGCAACAATGAAATGTAGGAAAGTTTGTGGAAAAGATGAAATAAATTCAGAGCTATTTAGGTATGGTGAAACTCTTACTAAGTCATGACTCCTACACGTTTTAATGTGTGATGAGCAAAACATCTCTTGTCATTAGTTTGGAAGCAAGTAATGATTGGATGTAATAAATGAATTAGTACTGAATAAAGAAATGAGATAGAAAAAACCTGCTCCAACTACAGAAGGATTAGCTTGTTAAATACCAGCTACAAAATATAAGTCAAGATAATAACTAAAAACTTCCAAGCTATTGCAGAACACAGTTCTAGAAGAATAGTATGGTTTCATGAAGGGATGGTCTTGTGTAGATGGAGTATTCACCCTTAAACAAATTATTGAGATACATTGTGAAATAAATCTGGTAACCCATGATCTGTTTATTGAACTTGAAAAACATTGGACTGGGTAATAAGACATTCACTCTGATCAAGCATGGCAAAGAAAAGAATACCCAGAAAACTAACAGAGGTGATAAAATGAATGCATGATGAGGCTATTATATATGTGAATGTTCCAAATACAAAGAGAGTAATTAGAGAGAAAATTAATCAAGGTGTTAGACAAGGATGCTCACTATCATTTACATACATATAAATGATAGTGAGCTGAAATGAGAGTGTAAATGAGTGAATCTCTAATGCACTTCTGTTGGAATGGAAGAACGTATTCAATAATGAAGGCATTTTCCTAGAAAAGCACTCTAAAATGAGTGTTCCTTTATTAGAAGATGATAACTTCTTAATTAGCAATCAAAATGATAACCTTTAAGTTACCAAAATAAAATAATAAAAAGGTAAGAGAATATAATTGTAAGACATGAATTGACAAGACTAAGGCACTGTCTTTTAGAGGTAAATACTCCTTATGAACAAAAATACTAATAATTGACATAACTATTGAAGTAGTATCCAATTTCCAATATTTTGGGAAGAACAAAATATTTCTTAATGACAATTATATTCAGCAAAAACTAACCAAATTTTGAGCTATCTGCAGCACTGTTAAAAGAACATTGAGATCAGAATGCAAAAAGGAACTGCACTAAACTTTTACAAAAGAATGTCCATACCTATTCTTCTGTATGGGAATGAAACGTATGTAACAATATCCAGGGAATGTAAGAGAATAATCACAGAAGAAATTCAATTTCTGTGGTAAATCAAGGGCTGTGCACTAATGGACTAACTACGAAATGATGTAAGAAAAGAATTGCGTATAGACAGCATTCAAGACTAATCAAAAGTCCATAGAAAAATCTGGCTGCATCATCCAAAAAGGATCAACAATGATAAGTGACCCAAGCAAGCCCATTATTATATGCCAAATGGGAAAAGAAAGGTAAGAAGAACAAGGGAGAGAGGGTTTTCACTAGATGGCTTTGCCAGAAAAAGCTAGAGTGGCCGAATCCTTGCTGCTGCTGATACTGCCTTGATGATGTTGAACTCAACAAAAAATGTTGATGCGTGTTCTGTGACTTTTTTGTTCATATACTTGATACATGTTTTAGAAATGTATAAATATATAAAGTAGGATACTTCTATTTGTGAAATGTTAAATTCAATTTCAGATATCATAATGTTAAGAACAATGATAGCCTATTTTAAGAATGGATTATAATCAGTGGATGTATGGAATTATTCTGAAAGCTAACAACTGACCATGAAAATGTAAGAAGTCAGAAGATTATGAGCATACAATTTAAAAATCTATTTTAACATCACAATATGCAAATGATTAAAAATGCATTTCAATGTGTAATTAACATTTCAATACTTAGGCAATTTCATCAGACAAGGAAACCAAATTAAAAATCCACTATATGACAGCCCAGTCAATGCTATTATTTGGCTCAGAAACCTGGATCCTGAAACACAGATAATTAAGTGGTTCAAATAAGGTTCATTAGACATCTCCATAGCCAAGGAGATGTCTAAGGAACCTTATTTGAACCACTTAATGCTGGATCAACAGAGCAACAAATGACAAGTGACAACAGGAAGCCAATGAAAGTCATAAGAAAACAAATATAAGAGAGGAAGTTTAAAAGAATCAGAAGAAATGGCTGGAACATATGAGAAGAATGCAAGAAAAAGGGTCCCAAAGATTGCTCTAAATCACAATCACTAGAGCAGAGACTGATAGGAAGACTGATAAAGAAATGCACAAGGCAAAAACATCTGAAGGAATAATAATAACCTTTTCAGGCCCGTTTAAACCAGAATCATGCCTTGAGCCTACAGTAGGCTACCCGATGATGAAAAAAGTACACTGGAGAAGTGATGTGAAGAAATCACTTTGACAAACATTAGGCAGGGAACAAACTGAAGAAATGAAAAAAGAGAAAGAAGAAGAAAACAGAAGAAAAAATATCCAGCATTTTATGATTAGAAGATGTGGTCTCAAGAAAACCATTTACTGTGTAATTATTATAAATATTTTATTGAACTGAATTCATAAAATTCACTCATCTAGACAAGGTGTAAACCACATCATTCATAACAGCAACAATCACAGTGACAGTGATTAAAAATTATGAAGGCAACAGAACAGAACATTTTGACATGAAATAGGCATCTTACATTTTATCACGATACCCATCTTACATTATTCAGATACCCAGGTTTATATCTGTGGACCAGTTATTTTTGGTCAAAACTCATGGAGGACATGATTGTGGGCAATACAGAAATCTATTCCTACAGTACAAGATACTATACTTGCATCAAATAGCTCACCATTAGGACTTAAGTATCATAAATAATACATTGTCAAAAAAGACACCCACAACTCTCACAACCTGATTTTAATACACCCCCTTAAATAACTAGGGACAATTAAAATTAATGATTTTAAAAATGAAATAAAGTATTTCCATTCATCCTCTTTTATTATGTTGAGTACTAAGTTAGTTTCCACAATTCTAATGGACTCTATGTCTTACACGATTCATAATCATTGTAGATAATTTCATTTTCTAATCCTTTCTTTTTATATTTAGTTTTTTGCTTTCTCAGTTTTTAAATTTATTTGTATTTAGCAATTTGAATTTCTTGCTTTTTTGTGTATCATAATTAAAATCAGAGTCAATACCTTTAAAATATGTTCATCATTTTTAATTAATAATATCTAGTGCAAGTCACGAGTACACCCTGGCCAGGGGCAGCTTTCAATGCTTTAGCAATTTTGGCTAAATCGATTTCGCATTCAGTCATTCCAAATCTTGATAAAATATATATTTTTTAGGATATCTATGCCTATTGAAAAATAAAATATACAAGAAAAATAAAATATAAAAGAAGCAAATGTGAGTTGACCAGGAAAATGTGCCCCCTTTAGAGGATCTGGGAGTTAATAGGAGAAGTTCATGTAGCATATGCACAATGTTAGTTTTTAAAATTTCCTTGTGAATCATAGAGCAAATACTGAATTCATTAAGTAAGTTACCTGAACCACCTGAAAATGTCGATTAACTTTTTTCCAAAAGTCACAAGTGCTACGCTAAAGGAAGTAAATTATTTTTATATTTTCAATTTTTTGTTGGAGGTTCTTAGGAACCTCCAACAAAAAATTATATTGCAGTAAGTCTTCTGGGTTCCATCTCTCCTCAACTATGACTGAACATTTCTTGTTGTATCAAGTGCTCAAGAGATCTTTTAATATTATGACTAAAAGTCTCATATTAGGAAAAAGCAATGAAATTTTGTAATGTTTGAGTAAATGCCTGAAACTACCATCAACTGTACAAAATTAGTGGATGAAAAAAGAACAGAAGAAATTTCTGTATGGAATGAAAACTAAATTTTATGAGGCACAACTTATTTATGCCATGAGTTTCTTTTTTCTTCATGAACTTTGATTATCAGAAATTTGTGTGTATTCTCCTATAATTAATCTTCTATGGATTTCTTCAAATTTTGTATTTGCATGGCATGAGCAATTGCTTTTTGTGAGTAAATAAAAAAGAAAATTATAATTTACAAGTTAGAGAATAATCTCATTCATTTGATAGATTGACTAGTTTAAAAAGCATTTTCATTTATTACTTTTCATTCAATTTTATGAAGTATCCTGGAAAAGTCTTGTTCATTTTCAAATGGAAATACTTGTTCCATTTCCACTTTTCACCACCACCATTTACACATTGCTTTTTTTGAAATTTTTATTTGCTTCACAATTGACAGTCATTTTCATTTTGCAATGATTTGTATGTAAAGTATCCATTTGGCATGTTTCTTGTCACTTTTTCTTCCCTCTAAATAAGTACTAGAGCTACACATACAAGTACATACACCATGTTTTACAAACTTTCCATACATTTTAATTGGCCTTCATTATGCCATTGAACAATAAAAAATTCGAAGAGAACTTTTGCTAATGGTATTGAAGTTATCCTGCCTTTATGTGATGAACTAAATAGTGCTGATATTGCTTTGAATATTATAAAATAATGAATTGAAATTTGATTTGAGCTGTCATTAATTTGAAACAATGAATCATGTGGAAAATGAAGTGGTAAGAGCATTTTTATTGAATGTTTAATTCTTTAATATTTCATAAAATGTTCAGTGTGTAATTTATAATTTTGTTGTATTATCTTTATGATAATTTCTTTTTCACTTCTTTGTAGTTAAAAAATTACTTTAAGTATGCAATATTATATTTTTATTTTAAGATTTATATTTGGTTATGCTTCAATCATTTATCCACTTTTATAACAATGGATTTTCAGAGAAACAAATTTTGATTAAGTATTTTCTATGCTAAATGATGTTTCCCATAAGCTTTTAAAAAGTTGGAACATTTGAAGTCAACTACTTGTATGTTGATGTTCTGAGCTTCAAATGTTCTGAATACATACATTTTATGTCTTCAATATTTACTACTTCTTTCTCAGTTTGTCATATTTTATACAAAATGGTTAGATATGAATCCCCATTATACTTTTAAATGAATGTGATGGTACAGACCAAATTTTTTCAAAACTTACATTATTCCTGCGAAGATTACTCTCAATTTATAAGAAAAAACAAACAAACAAAAACAAAGTAAAGAAATAGAAGTTTAAAAAAGTGATTAATAATAATAATAATAATAATAATAATAATAATAATAATAATAATAATAATAATAATAATAATAATAATAATAACAACAACAACAACAACAACAACAACAACAACAACAACAACAACAACAACAACAACAATAATAATAATAATAATAATAATAATAATAATAATAATAATAATAATAATAATAATAATAATAATAATAATAATAATAAATTTTGAAATAAAAAGAAATGTAATTAATGTCTTGCTTCCATTATGAACTAAAATGAAACTACCATGACACAATAATTCAAAAATTTATTTGGAAGGCACACTGATATTTACCACATTAGATTTTGTGACCTGAAGAGCCAATGCCAAAAATCTGTGAATAAAATATGTACAGTACATTCACCATGCTTCTCTACCATGCATAGTTAAGGTACAATATTTCCAGTAAGTAGTTGCAACTTCTACAAAATCATAAGGTCTACTTACTGATCGAGTTGCCAGCAACTACAGAAATTGGTGAACTTGAATAGATATTACATATTTACTTTTAATGACAGTCGCTTCAGTAAATAATTTCTTTGTTCTGCACCTCTATATGACGCTTTCTATTTAAACTTTTTAGTGAATACTCAGGTATAAGTACTTAAACTTTTTGTATAGAGTGTGTTTTATTTCTGGTACTTGTATGTTTCTCTATATGCTGCCTCAATCTATTATTAAGGTTCAAATCATTTTTGTATTTCTGGACTCGCATTGCAATTCTACAAATGTTGCAAGTACAATTTTCTGTTTCTAACTTAAGTTTTCTTTCTAGCTGTTAACTTTGCTCAAAGTAAATTTTTTAAACTGTTTTCAAATTTGACACTATTATCATTCATTTCATGAGATAAACGAGTAATGCTACAACAGCACTTACTTTCTTGCAATATTTGTAACTTGTCCAATTTTCAAAAATTCAGAGAGTTCAGTGAAAATAGGAACCTACATCATTTTTTAAGCATTTTTTGCTAAATTCGAAGAAAAAATTTAATGAAAAAATTTGGAGCCATTTTTGAGAGAAAAAAAAGCCTTTATATCAAGAAAAAAATATGAGAAAACTACTTGTCTTGTAAATAAATTGTATGTGACCTTATTTAAAGATCTAACTTGTCAGCACGGTGGCTGAGATTGCTAAGGCAGTAGTGTCGTAGTGATCTTGGACCGAAGGGTCGCGGGTTCGAGTCCCGCCTCAGGCATGGTTGTATTTGTGTTCGTCCTTTCACCCCTTATCATCACCATATCGTTTCATCTTTATAGTACCATACCGTTAAAAACAATAGTGGTCGCTAATGACCTAGATATTGATGCGACCTTAAATAACCAATAATAATAAAAAAAAAAGATCTAATTTGTTAGAACAGATTTTATCAAGGAAAAAATTTCAATCATCAATATTGCAATTTTGCAATATTAATTTTTTGCAATTTTTGAAAATTCAGAGTTCACCAAAAATTAAACCTCCATCATTTTTATGAGTCCTTTGCTTTATTTGAGAAAAAAATTAAAGAAAATATTTGGGACCATTTGATATTTTTGTAAAGATTGCCTTTACGTAATTCACAAATTCTGTGAAAACAACTCCATTTTACGAAAAATTGTACATTGCCTTATTTAAAGATCAGTCTTTGAAGGACAGATTTCAAGAAGAAAAAAATCTCTATGATCAATATTGTAATTTGAAATGCTATTTTTTTGCAAGTTTCAAAAATTCAGATGTCTATGAAAATGAAACCTGTGCAATTTGTAAGCATCCTTTGCTCTATCCAAAAAGTAATTTAATTCAAAAATTTGGATCCATTTTTGAGAAAATTTGGAAAATGTGGAGGGTTCATATAAAATAACCCCCAAAATCAAAATATCCATTTCAAATTCGCAGGGCCTTGAGTTCAGTCAGAAGTAAACCAAGTTTTCAGTATCAAGGACCCTCAAAACCTGGATTCTTACTATACAATGTATTAGAGGAAGTAATTGCTACAATAGCTTGTAGCAACAAGATTTATTCAATTTTTTACTATTAGGACCCCACAATATGAGTGTTTCTGACAAAAAAAATTGCCACTTCAGTATTACAATACCCTCTCTTTACTATGTAAGTGTGTAGTAGGCAAGAAAGGAAAAATGTTGACCATGATATTAATTTACATCTTTGAAATGATGCACCTGAAAAAAAAAACTTTTGAGAATAACCAACGATTCTGGTTCTTGGATGATAATTATGACTTGGATAATTCAAAACAAAACAGGGATTTGCTGCTTTTAATTTAAGATTAATCCTGCAAAAACAAATTCTGTGTGAAGTATTATTAAATGGGTCAGCTCAAAAGATTGGTTTCTTGTATAAAATTGAAGATTTTCAGAGTGAAATCAGGCTCAAATATAAAAAGATAAGTCAAAAATTTCAAGAAGTTTTCAAGAAAACAATTGAAGAAATGACAAATAACACAAATGAAAGGCAACAAAAATATGGACAAATTGCTTGGTTTGCAAAAAATGTTAGTTGCAACAAACAGGAATGTGAATACATTAATTCATAATCCCAGATGAAGTGAACAAATCAAACAGTAACTCTTAACATTATAGTATAAATGTTTAATGGATGGAAAGGAGTGAATCATATTTATAAAACCAGTAACTAAACATTTTTAGCTCTTCAATAACTTCCTATCATATCAAAAGCAAGATAAGTTCACAAAGTAAAGCAGGAAGTATTTCAAAGAAGGAAAAATTAAGCTACTTCCAAAAATGACAAAATACCAAATTTGGATAGTATCCTTAGTATGTTTCATTAATAAAGACGAGGAAATTTTACAAAGTCAATCAATATGACTTTGAGTCAGTTTCTCTTTGCTAAATGTGTCACATGATTTATGAGGTCACTTTATTAATAATTTTTCTTTTACAGCTACAATTAAGACATTCAGTATCAAATAAGATTTTGTAGAAGCAAGTGGAATGGTATAAGAGTAAGGTATAACATAACATCAAGAGGCTCACAACATTAGTAATCTCATTGGATGAGTTGATGAGTAATGCAAAAATGATGAGTAATGAGAAAATGTTATTGTATATATGAAAGTGCATTATTTGATTTGAACATTACTGGAAAATAATAATGTCAGACACAATTTAAAAGATGCTACAATTATCATGCCAAAAAAAAGTCTTTCTTGTAGCCTTCTAGACAAATGAAGTTTTTCAAATTGAGAAGATGCTTACTAACCTGACAGTTCTTGGTTGCACAATGGAAAAGTCATGTATCATTTGGACTAATGAGATGTTGCCTACATATTAGAGAACAAAAACAGATGAGACATATATAAAAGTCAAATGGCTGATCAAATGACAGATAGTTTATGCTGGAAAGATTTTTGCATTCTTTGCTCTTCAGTGACTGTGAGAAACAAATGTTCACAGTTGATATCAAATAAATGCTGAACCCATTTGAACTTTGATACATTAAAAAAATGTTACTAATGAACTGGAAGTTAGTAATATCCTGCTAAGAAAGTGCAGGTTCATTGTTGTAAATCATCTGCAAAGAATGAAATTACACTGACCATAATCTCTGAAGCTGTTGTCAACATGAGTATCCAATATTCTTTTAAGAATCAAGAAGTGGCAACAGAGAACTAGACTCTGAATAGAATGAAGGGTTAGCAATGATGAAAGACGTGTTTGGAAATGGAGATGCTGTCAGAGAAGAGTGATAAGGGATTGCATGATAGAGACACCAAAGGCTCCTTTATTGAAGGTTTTGACTTTTAATTGCTAAAATTATGCTTTCTAAAAACTAAATACTACTTTAATCAAAGTATTTTCTATTTAAATAACTTTTATAGAAGTAATATTTTGATGAACTCAGAAAGTATGTAATCCACTAAAATGCCACTATCCACTTGAAAATTCTAAATTTTTCGTTTCTTACGTTAACCATTCTGATGGGCAGTTCCTTTAGATGATGATATAATTTAAAAGTATCACATACTAATTATAGAAAATCTGTTCAAATTACATTCGAAACTTAAAAATATTTTTATTTATTTTAAGTTAGCAAAATATTTTTTTTCCTGAATTTCCAATTAAAAATAAAATTAAAAATTGAATATTTTTGTAAACTTCATGAGCTAAAAATGAAAAAAAAATTTATAAAGGCATTAGAGTCTAATTGACAACTCCAGAAACAAATCAAAGTGGGATCTTCGTAACAAAAAAATATGAATATTTTGCAAACCAATATGTAGTAGATTGTTGCAACAGACATGTTTCTTACATTGGCTGTTCTGACCGGCAGTTCCTTTGGATGATGAAGTAATTTAAGTGAGTTGTGAGATAGTGCAACTTCACGATTATATTTGGTTATTCAATGCTGGATTCTTGACTCACATTTTGAAATTTTCTTGTCTCTCACAACTCACTTCAAATTACTTTCTGTCACCACAGACGGTAAGGAAGTATGTTTCACTGTAGCTTAAGTTAGTGAGAAAGGAGTGAAATAATGTATTTTTAAAGTTCCAGTTATTGGTTTTAAATTTATATACTTAAACTTTAAATGTTCACTATGATGACTGCGTGTATCTAAAGAACAAAAAATAAATGAAGTATTAGAAATACTTTTCTCTGCCCAATCAAATAGTTTCTTCGACATTGTAAAGTACACTGACTTGAGTGGCAAGTCTCTTAACAGTTCCTCCAGTGCCATTGTATGGTCTTTTACCATGTGATGTCACAATAAATGACATTCTGCACAGACTTCAAAATCTTCTTCATGGAGACAAATATTTTTTTTATTTTTTATTTTTGTATTGTTCAACTGAACCATGGGAGAAGTAAATAATTTTCCGACATTAATAAAAAATTCACAAATGTAATGACTCCTCTAAATCAAGTTTCACAAGTAATTCGTGGTTTATGTGTCTTGAAGATTTTCTCTTCTTAAAATCGTAATCAGAAAGATTAAATGGATTGAAACATGTACTATCCTGCATGGTGACCACCACTTATTTTACACAGTGTACACATGATTCGCAGTACAAATTCTAGAACTCTTCACTTTATAAAATACGTATTGAGACTAATGTTCAGAAAATTTTACTCATGTCTCTTGACAAGTGGTCTGTTGTATTTTATGAGCAAGGTCAGGAGGGTACCCCATCCCTAGGACACAAAGGGACTCAGCAGTAAAATTCCTTTTGCTGAAATGAAGAAAAGCAATAGTTGAATTTGTTTCACTGTCACTCATCCCTTCTGAGGGGCAGAGTGAACGTGTGAGATTGTGAGATACTAATACTTCTTAAAACCCTAATCACACAGACGGTCATTCTTTTTATCGTTCTTCAGCACTTGGATCAATGACTGACCAAACACAATTCGTTGGTACATGGGCAGGGGCAGGAAGAGTGTCCCTTCATACTTACAATTGATTTTTCAGAACTGTATGTGTGCAGTGCCTACTTTTTTCTTGTATTTTATAGAAACTTGAACAAGAAATACGCCTATATTGTTTGCAAGTGTTTAACTGATCAAGCTCTTATAGAATTTTTTAGAAGAATAATTATAATTTTTTAAATGAAATAGTTTTTTTTTTTGAAAAAATGTATTTACAGAGGAATAAAATAAACATTTCGAAGTATTAAATGAAACAAACCAGGAATTTTTGTATTTAGTACATTTGGATTAACAATTGATCATATTTTGGGAAGTACGCGTAAATTTCAAAATTTAATTTAGGCATAACTACACAAGAAATCAATTTTCAGGCAAATAAAAAAAAAACACGTGTCAGGTTTTTTGATGTCCAAATTTAAGAAAAAAATATATCATACATTTAAAAAAAGTTGTGTCAACTCTTGAGTGATTTGATCTGGAATGGCTCAGATACAGGATTTTTAATTTAATGAAAGCTTGTTTAAATGAAAAGTAATTGAATTCTTTTGTGAGCATAAAGAAAAGTGGGATGATGAATTAAGAAGACTATGAGAGTTTAATTGAAAAAATACAAACTTCTAAATCTATAATCCGTCTACATCCATCCAGAGGGAAGAAATCCAAAGATTGAAGCAGTATGATATCAAGTTAGATGATAGTGAAATGTTAATCTACTATACCCTGTGTGTGTTGAATCATTATCACTCTATTAAGTGCACACAGACCAAATTTTCACCATCATTCATAAGACACAATCGGAGGAGAGGAAGCACTACAATTCTTCTGCAGCTCTTTCAAAATTCTAAACAGATCTTACTCAAGGATAGACCGAAATGTACTTGATATTGTGTGAAACCTGTCAAATGTAATCGAAAGTGCTGAAAAAAAATTGTGGTTTGATTTTTCAGGGTATGAGCTTGAGATGTCAGGTTGATTTAATTGACATGCAGAATCAGCCTGCTTACTGTTGTGTACGGAGATAATTTGAATCTGCCGTGCGCGCTCGCCATGGACAATGCGCGCTCTGTGGATTGCCAGCAGCAAGTCCTGGACACGCGCAACCGGCCCCCTGGTGAGGTGCGAGTCTATACCAGAGCGCGTCTGTTACGAAATAACGCGCCAGCCAGTTGCTCGTATATAACGGGCCAGCCAGCACTGGCAGGGAGTTCAGTCGAGTACCGTCAAGTGTAGTTTCAGGCAACGGAGAGTACGGCTTCCTGTGCCGTACGGGAGAGCGCATAGTGAGAGCTGAGAGAGGAGAGGCGGAGCCCGGCCGGCAGAAGCAAGTCGTCATTGAGGGGGCTGCGAGATTGCTCGGCGAGAGGTGACGCGACCCCATCGGAGGCTGCGGGCCTAAGGGAGGCCCACGCACGGACCGAGCCAAGGAGCGCTTGGAGGTGGCGACTTCGTGGAAGTGGAAGTCTCTTCCTACCACGCCGGAGACCGCCCATGGCCGTGGCCCTTGCAATGACGTCCGAGCAAGGGAATGCTTCAGCCCGGGGCTGAGCTGGGCCGAAGGTGACGGCCAAGCGTGACGAGAAAAGCGTCATCACAGAGAGTCTGAAGATTGATGGTTGTGGAAAGGCATTTGTGCTGTGTAGAGAGCCTTAACAAATGTAACGAAGTTGGACTGAAGAAAGTAATGTTAAGTCGATCTTCAACTTTCATTTACTGAACATAACACCCACAACTGCAAATTATATCTCGTGTACCACGATCGTGTTATGAAGTTTGTGCTACTGCGTTTTGTGAAAATTAGAAAGTGCAGAGTACTTTGCATATAACCTCTTTGATATTTTAACCATTTATAGCGCTCCTGGCATACTGCAAAGTGACAATTGCCGTAAACTCGCCGTTCCGTAATTCAAGAAGTTCATGCAGTCTAAACTGAATTAAAAATAATCATGGAAATCCGAAACATAGTCCGTAGAAACTGTGTGAAGCGCGCAAATCAGGAATTGAAAATATGCTGGCAAACATGGACAGGAACAAACCAAACACTACACTGGTTTGATTGTCTGTTATTTGTTCAATTCATAAATAGAGCTCATCATGAAGGTATAAATTGTAGCCCATAGGAGGCAGATTTTGGGATTGCAGCAAGAGTTTTTCTTACAATGTCATTATTTTCTACTGATACCATCGGAAACTTGGAACCTGAAGATCTGGATTACATGATTCCTCGTAAGGTGCTTTGTTAGGATATACAGAGGATGATGACAAAGAAGATGGACTAACAGTAGATGGAGACAATGAGGACATATTTACAAACACAAACAAATACTCAATACAGAAAAGGCCAGAAGTGCATTCCAGCGTCAAACAAAGAAGATGGAAGTAAACCATAAATCAAAATTTTCAAGAGCCAAGATGTGAAATATCATAAAAATTAAGAGTTCCTGATGTCGATAGAGGTAGAAGTGACTTCAGGAACATTCTGCATGTGACTGCTGATTATGTGTTTCACACGTTCACTGTCCTGTGATCCATATGTGGTTCACAAGACACAACACTCGATTGTTTTGCTACGTCCGTGAACCACATGTGGGTCACAGACGTTTACAATTTCTACGGCAAACATTTCCATTGAACTCCCCGTTACTGCACAGATTTTGGCGTGGACTTGCTAGGACGGTCATAGAATTTAGAAATGCACCAAGATGTACGGAAAAATATTCTTATTTTTGAGAATATTTCAGTAAAATTTGCTTACAGTCGGAAAGGTTTGGACGTGTGGAGATATTTTAATGTTCTCATAGGGACAGGGAACGTGTTAAGATTGCCATTAAGGAAAGAGGGCTGGCTAAAATGTATTCAAGGAATCAATTTATCATTTGTGATGAGACTTGCATTTCACGAGAGGAAGCTAGGTTAGATGATGCCATTGTCTCTCTTTATGAGTGTGTCAGGACACAGGTAATCAAGGATGTTAGAGATGCCACTGCAAAACAAAATGAATTTTAACAAAATATAGATGAAAAAACATGTTTTACTTTGTAAATCTAAATGTCATGGTAGTTTGCCATGTTATAACAAAGAGTTGTTTTATTCTTAATATTTTTAACCAAACAATATTTCCAGAATGAAGGTTCGTTTTTCTGTAAAAAAATATTGTAACTTATTTTCTGAATATTACAATTTATCACTTCAGCCAAAGGGGTTTGGATATTATGCAGATAAAGTTAATTGCATATTTTTTTATCACATTAGCCACTTATCTTTGCAAATATGCATAACTTTTTACCTAAATATAACTAATTTATCCAATTAATGACAATATTAGACTTCACACATACTCTCTGAGACTAATGTAGATAATAGGTTAAACTCGACTCTTTGTTGCTTTGCGTGTTAAGAAAATAATCCGTAAGTTTTCTTAGAACTCTGAAATATACCGACCAGCTCGAATAACAGTTGCATGCCCATGAGGGTGGGGGAATCAGCAACGGACCTCCTAGTTTTTGTGCTCATCGTTTAGAAAGGAGTTACTGTTTTATCATTTAGAGCTTTTATCATCAGAACATTTCTTTGCTCTAAGTAATGGTTTCATCTTGCAATGCTTATCGAATGTTTATAATTCGAAACGGTCGATATACGTAATAGCTTCGTAGAAACTCCGGCGTTCTCTTACAGCCAGGCCGGCCCATAAACATGTTGTAACATTGCTTCAGTACCTGTCAATGGAGAGACCAATTGTGCAATTGGAGCAACGCAGGAAAGTTAAACAATTTCTTCAAAAAAATGACGTGTCCATCTGTGTCCCTGCAGAAGGGACGCCTGGTACAGAAAATATTATATATATATATATATATATATATATATATATATATATATATATATATATATATTTATAATATTTACGCACACGCGTGTGTGCGTACGTGCGTGCGTGTGTGTGTGTGTGTGTGTGTGTGTGTGTGTGTGTGTGTATTGCTTGCAGGATGGCGTGAACACACTTGCTGCAGTTCAAAATCTGATAATATTTTAATGTTAACTTGCAGAAAATGTATGTAAAATATTGAAAAATACTTGAAAGTTAGTTCTTAAATATACGACTTTTTCATTTAACTTTATTGACCCTCGAAATTCTTTCTTGACTGGAAATCTACAAGTTAAAACGAATTTAGAACTTTTTTCAAATCTGATGAACATGATAACCATTTCGGCACATGGTTCATTTGGCAACACACATCTATTACGACCGCTGCAATTTCATGGTCAAGTACCTGATGTCCACTAATCGTCACGTGACATAAGTGATCTGATTAGTTATTGAACATCGCTATTTCCAGAGGTCAAAGTGCGGGGCAAGATAACTTTCTGACCGAACGGCTTATTTCTACTTGGTGTACATATGACAATTATTATTATTATTATTATTATTATTATTATTATTATTATTATTATTATTATTATTATTACGTCCCTCAGTTAATTAACTGGGAAATATCCACTGGTCCGTGTTATTAATGGAACCAGCGAGAAATGACGGAGAGTTTCTCTCAAGTTTACTTCGAAGTACAATTATATTGCGGATGGTATAGCAAGTATCTAATATGACTTCTCTTTGAATATGCAGTAAATATTGTTTAAATATCTTGATCAGCTCAATGTTCGTCAATTAATTTGGTACTAAAACGGTTATCGAAAGGACCATCGTGCAATTTTCTCGCAAGAAAATTTCCACAAAGTTTGGTTTTCTTAAGTCAAATATGTGCATTTTAAAATTTTCTGATAGTAAGCCTCTTTCATACTGTAAGCTAGCGGTATTGAAACATCTACGAGTGGGGCTAATCTTTCTTTTTTCTAGAGAAGGACTATATCCAGCATGTTTGCCAAGATTGTTTCACCTGTTCTGATGTCTGTCCCAATAAATGTCTATGTCATTCACAATGACTGATTGGGGTTCGTAATTGTTGCTTTCGTTTTCTATTTGTTCCTCAAAGCATAGAAGATAATCAAAGCATAGTAGATAATTTTACGAAAATACGCAACTTTTGTCAGCGCACTGCACGACCCAGAGATATGTTCGATGGTTTCAGATTCAAGATGTAATATTCTGCATTTGTGATATTCAATTTGTTCTTTTAACATTTTCTATAATTTCTAGTTGCAATAATTTTAGCCTGACTAGCTGTGCAGAATCCTATTATTTCACTGCAGGGGTTGTCTCTTTTAAGCCTAAGTTGGGTGCTCTCTATGTGAGGCTCATCGAGATGAGAGGTATGGCCATTGTGAATGGTTTTCTGTTACACTTAAGTTATACTAGTAGCAGATTGATAGTCGACTTAATAAACCGGGAGAGGTGGCTCAGGGCATCAACTAATGTCACTGTAGTGCCTCTGATGGAGAGGGCCTGGATTCGAGTCCCGACGGTGGCAGGATTTTATATACTAGCAAGATAGCTAGGTCGAGTTCAGCCCAGTCTGGAGGAAAATTCTAGCGGTCGGCTGCTCTGATCGTTAGTTTACCGTGGTATCTCCGATCAACACCAGGCGAATGCACAACCCTAACAAACGGGCCACGGACCGCGCGCAATCTTACCTTCCTCTTTCTTGTCCTACCCTCACCTCTTACTTACACTCACATTCACTACACCATCACACATGCCGGGAGACCGGTCAGGAGCTTAGAGCTTTTTCCGGCAGGGGCGATGCTTCGCTAGTGGGAGATACCTAGTAGGATCTCACCGATTAATTAACTCCGCCGATTAATTATTTCCATGGTTGCACTGGGATACTGCATTATAAGCTTTGGCATTTTCACACGAATTTCTCTCTTTCTCATTCTTCTTCTTCTTCTTCTTCTTCTTCTTCTTCTTCTTCGTCATCTTCATTATTATTATGTATCATATTTGTTTCAAATGCAAAGATTTTAGTGTTTTTCAAAAAAATCAAAGCTTGAACACATGATCACCAGACGAGTTGTTCCTAGAATTCCGTCTTTTGCTTTATTTTGTGTAGAAATTTAACTTCAATTTTTCGAGGTCATGCACAAGATTTGGGATCAATCGATTGTGAGGATTTCTCACTGAATTCACTTGTCACTGTCTTAAACTGGCTCTGCCAACTCAGTATACTTATTCATATTTCTTACGTGCTTCGTAGGAATATTGTAATTAGTAATGACACGTCAGAAAATACCACCACTTTTAATTTCATGAGATTGTCATGTCATGTCTATCGCGAATCACTGAGATATGAGTAAAAAACGTGCGGGCCCAGGACAGTTTTAAATCTGTAATTACAGAGAACTTTGTGGTTAGCATCGATTGAAGAGGATTGTTTCTGCCTTAAGAAGTTTATGACAGGCTAATTCCTTGTGCAATATTTTAGCCACTGTATCCGGTCCGTAATTGTGTAATTATCCTAAAAGTGCTTGCATGCAGAGTTGGATGGTTTTTACTCGCGATAACAATCCATTGCGACTTTTCCACTATTGAATGCTATACACCATTTTCTGGAGATAACCAAATCTCGAATGGCAAGCGTTTATATTTGTTTCTGAGAAATTTTGACCAAACTGAGCCCAAAGTTTGACACATTTAAGCTGACGTCTGTATGGTTCATTTGATTAAGATCTCCCGTATATAAGAATATATCTTTCAATTTCTTTGAGATTTAAAAGCTCTGATGTTGATTCATTTGCTGCTGCAACAGTTCTATGAACAGAAACAAATCAACCATATTTCAATTTTTGATTACTCTTGGTCATATATTTCATTGTAGAACGTACTCGTAGACGACGCTTTCTTTCTTTTTTCAGTGCTGTCCTTCGTTTACGCTCTAAATTTTGAACTAGACATTTTGATAATGACGAAAGGGTAACTCAGTACAGATTTAACTCAAGAATTAAAGCTTTCCAACAAGTTTCTACTGTTCAGATATATCTTAATAACCCGTGGAAGTCAGCTTCACAAACTCTGCTGCAAGAGTGTTTTTGATTATTGTGTGGTTAACGTAAATGTATTGATTAATGACTGCATTTTTATAGATATTACTTTGCATGCGCTTGAAAAAAGACGATGACAATACTATCCAGAACAATTGTCCAATTTCCATTTTGTTTGTTTCAGAACATTGACGAGTTTCTTCAGCAATTTTCTTCGCTGGCGGCACTAATATTCATTGTTAAAGAAAAAAGTGAATAGTACCAACTCAAACATTTCGTATTAATTCCATAACATTTTTCTGTGAAATAATTTCTAAATGAACAAGTATTACCGATTCTTAAAACGATTTCCAAAAATCAATGTGTATATTAATTTCCATTTTTAAGTTTCTTAAACATTTTTTTGTTTGAACGAGAAACAAAGAAGATCATGACGGCATTTTCATTGATCCTCGAAGGCATTTGATGAAAGAGATCAAACAATTTTTCTCTTCAAAGTACTCCGTATGGAATTCTTATCACTGTGTTTGGCTACCTCAGTACCCTAGCAATACGCCTTAAATGGTAGAAATACCTTTTTGACATGAACGGACATTCCTTTATCTTCTATTAAATTCAGAACCAATTTAGTAAGGAGTCCCGCAAGGATCCATCTTGGGTTTCGTCAACTAAACGGAAAACAAATTCTCTTCACCGTCAACACGAATATTCTTTGTAAAAAAGAAAACTAGACATTATCATCTCCGATTTTGACGTTGGTTCCTGACAATAAACTACTAATAAATGAAGGGAAAATGTAAAAAAATATCTCCGAAAGTAATATTCATAAACTTCAACCAAACATTGCACATTCGGTTGAGGTTAAGAACACTCACTGTGAAGGTTTTTTAAATTAAAATCAAATTTGAATTGCAGCAAACATTTTATTGAACAATATTCAAAATTAAGTAAGTAAAGGTAATGTACCTTAGACGTTTTTTGATCATTTAACTTTTTGGTTGCGTATTTTTGAATTTTAAATATTAAGAATGATGTTAAGTCAAACGTCACTTATTTATGTATAGCCAAGCCTCGATATAGCACCCCTTAATATTCCACTAGTGGTGATAAAAGGGGTGGTTAGAGAAAAAAAGCAAAACACTTACTTTCAATACGTGGAAAGTAGTTTTATTTATTTCTAGTAAGTCTCTGCAACTGTCATCAACTACAAATTATTTTGTGCCTCTACTGGCAAGTCCACAAACTACAGTGAGTGGTTTTAAACTACTCCAAGAGGAGAAATGTAAATCACTGTAAGTCCGAGATACACATAGTATGTCAAAGGCGTATCACCTTCCCCTACGCCCTATTGTGCTTTCAGAATATTTACCAATTCAATTAACCAGCATTGAACACCCTGCGTGTATTTTACTGATGCCCATTTTCGCCCGAGATATTCTCTGAATATAATACAGTGATATCTATTGAAGCATATACCTCGGTTAAGAGGTCACTTCAATATATGACCATTTTTTCTTGAAACCGATTGATTTTCCCATAGGAAACGTTTTCTCATAGGACACCCACCTTTTTCAAGATGCCATCTGACTCCGCGATGAGAATTACAATTGCACAACATTTAGTTTACTTATACAGTTAACAATATACATCTGAAGACGTGGACGCATCTGTCCGTGAAACGTTGTGAAATCTTAATTCATCCAGAGAATTTTGAAAACTATAATTTTTGAAACTTAAATTGTTTACTAACTATTGTAATTGGAAACTACCAACTGTAACTACCAACTGTAATTGGAAACTACAACTGTCCGTAATTCGAATTACGGACAATTGCCGCTGGTTGATGCTGAAAATATCAGCTTCCTTTACATCGTCAGATTAATATTTTATTGAACGCAATGTTCTTGGAAGAACTTTCTTTTCTCATCAATGAATGTCTATCAATTATTATTAACACAAACAGTTCCACTTTTCATTTTTGACCTTCAAGAGTAAATTTATTTAGCGTATATTGTTACATATAGTACGTAGATGACGTAGATGTTACCGACTACGTTGATGACGTAGTCGATATAAGAGCTATCAGGTATGGCTATAAGGTGTAGCCGAAACACCTTATAGGCAACAGGTCTGAAGATGGCTATAAGCTGTAGCCGAAATGTCATCAAAAAATACTACATGCAACAATATACGCTAAATAAATTTACTCTTGAATGTCAAAAATAAAAATTGGAACTGTTCGTGTTAATAATGTTCTTGGAAGAATAGTATATAAAATATTTTCTCATCCTTTGGAAGGTTAGGAGAACTCGTTTATTTTGTCGTGAAAAGGAAGGAAATAGTATAGGGTATATAGAGATTCTTACAAATAGAGATACCGTTTAATATAAAAATATTTCAAAATGTATCACTTTAAATTTACGCTTTGTTGGAGTATATTGATCTAAGAATTGCGTGATTCAATGAACGTGAGTCGCGTTTTGCAAACGACTATTTCTTTAAACTAAAACATTTAATGAAACTGAAGTGACCTACAAAAAGTTGTTTAAGGGTGTTACCTCTGCAGTAGTGAAATGTGTTTATGGCTTGAAATCTCTTCATTTTCATAATAATATTGCATGGGAGAAATATTCTGAAACAGAGTTGTTTAAAGTAGTTTAGTCATGGAACGCGGCAATCAAGTGGAAATAATTTAAATGATGATTGTGAATACGGAACTTGTGATTAATCTGATGCAGGTTAAAATGAAGATATAATCTCACTCTAAAATGTGAAGCTTTATGAGTAGCAGTTTAAACATAATTACTGAGAAGAACGTTTATTGTTTATACACATGCATGCACTCGTGCATAATCATGTGGAATTATTTTGTTTGAGAAACGAAGAATGAATAATGGACTAAACACGAAATGAGATAGCATAAGAAAAAAGCCACCCACGATCATATCCAAGTGATCTCAATTTCAAATTATTTCAACTGTATTGAAAAATTAATTTAAAATTGAAATTTTATCTAAGTCGAAAATTGACTTGCATATTAAACATCATAAAAAACTAAGCATATTTAAACTCTAACATGCTACTTTTCATTATACCTTCATCAAAAATTTAAATGTGTAAATGGCGTTATTTGTATGTAAATTGCTAGACCATAATATTTGTGAGATAAATACTAGAAATAGAAGATGTGACACTTTTCCATTCAACAGTTTTTTGACGTCATGGAAAGGCGAATTTATTACATCAGCTTATTTATTTTGCTTCTGTGTACGTTTTACGTTGCAAGTCGTGTCTCCGTATCTTTGGTTTGATTACAATATTGCATTATTTATAAAGGAAAATGTTTGATAAAATAAAAGGGAATGAATAGGTAGATGTGAGGATTTGATACACCTTATTTTCCAATGGGATTGGATAAATAAAATATCAAAGAAAATGAAGCAAAATTATATTCCCTTGATATCACGCTTAGGTTGACGTGTGTTGTTACAGGCGATTCTTATGCAAGAATTGCCTCGGAGGCCGAGTGGTTCGCTTACTGGCCTTTGAACTTCAGTGCGCGGGTTCCAGGGCCTCTCAACCCTCAGATCCCGACTGAGGCATGTGGATTTTTGAAGGGAGGAAAATACTACAGTAGCCGTGTTCACTGAGGCAGAGATCTGTTGGAGAAAGTGAGAGTCACATCCAGGCGTTTAAGGGGACGTCCTGGGGCACGCCTACTTGAAGGTATCCTAGACCCTAGGGGTTACGCCTGGTTGGAGTACACGGGGGTGGGAACTACGACCAATGTATTCAAATTAGTTGGCGAAATATTATAACGATATTTTCACTGTAATAATGTCGTGGAAGTGTTGTTTTGGAAGGTTTCTTCTGGTAGATAAATCATAGTAAGATGTGATGGACGATATTATGAGGACCGCCCAGTGTGCTAATAAAAACACAAACGAAAATGAACGTATGTAAAAACATATGAATGAACGGTCTACGATTTTTCGGGAAAAATCCGTGGCTATCAAATGTAAACCCGGGTGAGTTTATGATAATAGGCAAGAACATATTGAACATAAGCTCGAGAGAATCAGAGCACAGCCCAATTTGCGACTTAAAATACATAGATGTGCTATTTCTGCGCACATTGTTGAAGATTTATGTTCTTTGCGATGTTCCTATATCTCTCAGAATAATTTTGCAACTACTGAATTGTATTTGATTTTAGGAATCCAGTTAATAATGCCAATGGATTCTGCCCTGATTGCCTAATACCATTATTATATACACCATCAACCGGTGCGTTATAATATAGGGCTATGTACAATATCGTGAATATCACTAAGTATTGATTGTAGATGACATTGCTTTGTTGACAGGCACGACGCACTTTTGACAGCAAAATTTGACGAATTACAGAGTGATTTGAAAATGAGGATATCAGCCGGAAGTCTGCATTATTCGCCAGTTCTCAATCCCATCAAACCTTGCACAGAGGATATCCCATGACTGTCTCTTGATGACTCAAACACTTCATTAAAAAGAGAATTGTACAGTGCACTTACTAAATATTCTCATGGTAGAAAGTGTTCTTAGCCGATGAATACCAATTTTTTGTCAAATGTGTTTATTTTTATACACGAGACAAAATCTGTAGAAATCGTTAATGTGTTGATAATGTTAATCTAACGTAAATCTCACTCTAACATTCAAAGTGTATTCTTTGCTCCTTTGCTACCCTGCTTCTTTTCAATATGCATTTGTCTCCAATAAATTTTCATTTAGAGTAGCGTTGACATAGAATGTTCAAATAATTATTAAAAGTGATTTTAATAGATATGGATGATTTTAATAGAAATATATCATTTTAAAGTATCAAATACCTGTCGTCAGTTGTACAAGTTTTCTGATTGAAAAGTGAGTCCAAAATAAATGTTCATCTCTGATCCCTTTGCGCATGATATACTGAATTATATCATTTATTTTTTCAAACTGATTCATCTTAATCACTATTTCACCATATCTCTTTTTTCAGATTGTGTGAAATTGACGATAACGAACTAGCGTTTAGTGGCTAACGGTTGACAGAGTTTCCTAATGATTTTAGAAAGTCTCCTGTGATTCCCGATAAAATATCTAAAAAACAAGGATTCGCTCCCAAAACGCTTTCTTAAAAACAGGAAGATTTACATCTGAAACCTTTCTCTGACGTTGGTAATTATTTTTGTTTTCTTATACTCAATGTGTACTTTTCACAGGTAGTTGAAGTAGGTTCACGCTTTTAAAGGTAGATGAATTAAAAATTTGTGACTATATAATAACGCCCACGAATTTTTAAAGCTATTTGTTATTTTAAATCTCGCTTTAGTAATAATGAAGGCAATTTGAGCTTATTATCATTTTTGTGTCATTGGAGCTCACATGACTGATCTCTCTGATCTTCAGACTAATTTGTTGTGTACTTATGTTTTATTTGGTAAGTATTTAGTCACAAAGGATGCTAAAGGATTTAAAGGTGGAGTAATATTTGGGACTGTAGTCCTTAAACATATCTCTCTCAAGCTCCGACTATCATTGGCTATGGATGTCTGCGAATGTAGATTCTGAGGAGGGGTGGACACTCACGTAGAGAACCGTCTTGCCCCAAACCATTTATTTTGTGATGTACTCAGAGAGAAAGGTCAGTTCCATCCCGGAGCCCCATTCCGCGTACTTCCCCACCTTCCTCCGGCCTCTGCTTCGCCTCCCCGCCCAAGGGCAGGTGGCGTGAGTCGTTGCTTCCCTGAGGGATCGCAAAGCGGCGTGTGTGTTACCTGCTGACACCACTTGGAACACGCACGGCTCCTGCTGCCGGCCGATGGAGTTGGTGCCCCAGCACGTGAGCGTGCCGTAGTCGCGGTCCGACGTGGGCGTGTAGCGCAACTCGCTGGAGCTGCCGTTGGTGCCGTGGCTGGTGCCGAAGCGGGCCGGCGACACGTCGAAGCTCTCGCCGCTGTTGTTGAACTGCCACACGAAGGACACTTCGGCCGGGTCGGCGGCCACCAGGCAGCGCACGCGCAGCATCTCGTTCACAGACGCGCCCACCACCACCACGTCCTCGTTGCTGCACACGGGCGAGTCTGCAACACGGCACGCGGCGTCACCCGCCAGTCGGCACGCCGCCCACCCACGGCCCACAGGGGTCTCAAGTGCGCCGACAGAACAGATGAAGGAAACCCACGTGAATAAGGAGTGGAAGGTGGAGATGTGCCAGTATATGAAGGGGAGGTTGAAGAGGAAAGTAAGGGTTCAGAAAGAAAAATAAAGCTGTGGATGCGAGGAGATGATGTTGCATCCTTGCATTCCATGCAAGAAGACCATAATCACATACCCTACTTTCAAATACCACGCGATATGCCCTTCATTTTTCATAATCTTCGTTTTATTCAATTACTAAATATTTTGCGAATAATTATAATGTGGGAATTAACTATTAAGCATCATCACAAAAATTCTGCGTATTTTTTATAACAAACATTAACAGGTTTCAAAAATATTTATATTTAAAGACCTATACAATACAGTAATAAATATTTCCACATATCAACGAGCCTAGATTTTGTGTGACTCCCACACTTTCTAAAATGTTTAAAAATAATTATATATGATAAATTTAACTTCCAAATATTACCAATAATTTACACTAATAAGAGCTGAATGCAGGTATTCTGCTGGGAAATAAAAACAAGCTATTGACGATCCCTTCGTAAGATCACGTTTTATTCAGGTACGTTGCGCTTAGGATACAGAACATGATTAATGGATCAAGGACTACCTCTGGAAAATAATATTTTCAGAGATTTGATAACATTGCATTCAGTTTTTGGTCAGCCGATCTCAAGCAGCAATGAAGGCGGGTATTTTTTTGCATGGGATCATCGAGGTGACGAATTTTGTCCAGCAGAATAAAATTCCAAGTACTTTGCATCAGGACTGTCAGCTGGGTAAGAATGGTGTAGGATATTGGGCCAGAAAACGTTTAAACCAGTTCCATTAATAATCAATGGGAGAATAATTTGGTGGTCAGGGAGGGGACAGAGAAGATAAGTACGTTGAAGAGCATGCTAGATTGAACGAGTGAAGTATGGGCTGACGTAGTCCTGTTGAAACCGACCATTCTCATGACTGCAAAAATGCATAAGAACATGGTGGATGACGTTCTGGATGTAAAGTGCACAGAGGAATTCGGTCTGAATTAACACCGAAATTGAGAGGCTATGGTGCAGCCAATGAGCACATGGTTTTCCAAATAATTTTCCAGATGTTGGTCCAGTGTACCTCTACCGTATATATTCTAGGAGTCTGCGCTCATCTAACCGTCGCCGAACGTGTACACAACCATCGTGAGCCCCTAGGTAGAACCTAAACTCGTCACTTTACACAACGCTGGGGAATCCACATCCCCATTTGTTTCTTTCTCGACACTAACGAAGGCGGGCTGTACGCGGATTGGTTGCAAAGAAAGGTCTGTGAGATGAAACACGTGAGATAGACCAGGGATGCCATTGTATCTAATGTGTTCCGGGATTTCCATGGAATGCTCTATGTCTTTAGTGCGACGACCTTGGCTTACGTCCAACCTTACGTCGTTGACTCTAGAAATCAGGTTAACGGATATATTCCACTTTCACAGAGCATCTGCGTCATAAATAGTGTATTTCTTGCCCAACATATTTCACAGTTCTCCGTTATGATTCACCGAGTTTCACTATTCGATCTCCTTCAACCACAATTATCTGTACGAATGGGACTTCGACTTTTCCGTTCTAAAATGTTAACAATGTCAAATAAACTCCGTGATGAAGGAAAACTCTCCATCTCATGATCTACCGTTGCTCAACCACTAAGTCCTTGTATTCTGACGGCCCCACTTCAACTCTATAGCCTTTCGAAGCACTACGTGTTTGATCACTTTATATCTGGTATTATCTTGTGCAAACATTTGCTCTAGTAATGTATCGTGCAAATATGGTCGTTATCAATAACTTATGTCATGGTGTCCATGTTATACTTCGCTTGTACCTTGGAGAGTGAGTGGTTAGATTCCTGGCCTCTGACCCCCTAGTGTGCAGTTTCGATCCCGAATGAAGAGCGTGGATTTCCGAAGAGAGGAAAATCCCGCAGTGCCCATGTCGTCCTTGTGGCATGCAAAAGAACCCTGCCAGTACCCCACAAAATTAAATCCCGGCGGCAATATACCGTCCAAGCGAGAACTCAAGTTCTCCCAACCAAACAACTTGGATATGCCTAACTGAGACCGTCATATCGTGCAAAAAGTGAGAATCACATCGAGGGACTTCAGGGAACGGCCACGGGATGCGCCTGCTCGAAGGGCTGGTCAACCGTATACAACATGAATATCACGATATAGTGCGATTTTTCTAACAGTGCCTCTCGCAGGTATCAGCTGTTGACGGTTTTATCCAATCGGGAGCTTATATGTCGCTACAGTGACGTCACTGTGGTGATGTTCAAGCTCCCGATTGGAAGAAACAGTCAAGAGCTGATATCTGCCAGAGGCACGGTTAGCAAAATCACACTATATATTTATGCGAACCCCAGCCTCGACTTCTCTACCGCGCCACCTGCTGTCCATACGGCGCCCAACGCCTCCGGCTTCACCAACACCACCTTCGGAACGCTCTTCCAACTCTAAGAGACACACACAGGCCCTCCGGGCACACCAACACACACACACACACACACACACACACACAAACACTTTGCTTTCCAGACGCTTCGTTCCCCAGGCTCGCAGAGCCCCGCGTCCTGCGCATCCAAAAGAAACACAATAGCCTCCTGTTCGCTGCAAGGTGTGGACGTGTTCCGTGTGCTTTCTATTTCTTGTAGCCGCATGTATGTCAAAGTACTGCATGCCTGCTTAACTGTTTTTTTACTTGTAGCTACAATGTTGTGGGTAGCAATTTCGCAGTGCTTAGTCACGTAATCTTCTGTTATGACAAGTTATGTTCGCCCACACACGTGATTTCAACTAATGCAGTTACCAATTTCAATGAAGATCGA
Organism: Teleogryllus occipitalis; assembly: GCA_011170035.1. Classification (NCBI taxonomy): domain Eukaryota; kingdom Metazoa; phylum Arthropoda; class Insecta; order Orthoptera; family Gryllidae; genus Teleogryllus; species Teleogryllus occipitalis. The sequence continues at coordinate 54,024 of BLKR01009515.1, forward strand.
CATGAAATCACTACTCACCACTTTCACACTTCTGCTGAGAACTTCCAGAGCACGACGTAGAACTTCTAGTTTTCCACGCACATCTGCCAGAATGTCTCCTGACAGCTGTGAAAGTCACTTCTAGCATTACCTGCTACAACGGTTACTCCAAATCGTCCAGCGTTACGAGCATCATCTATCATCCGAACTCCTTATAGACGAGTAACAATAATCAAAGCTGCATTTCTCAGATAATTAAGTACTATGCAAACACTTAACTGCTTACTGAATTACTAATAGCAATTCACATGTTCGCAGTGCCAAAATAATCATAACTATACAATTTATTGTTGATGCTGCGATTGAAAATCTTTGCATAATAATTGCTTTAATCATTAACTTACGATTAGGTGGAGATGAATAATTGCTAGTAACTAATGATATAGAATTGAATATAATGATTGACATGTAAAGCAATGAAGAACAAGTAATTGACAATCAAACGGCTTAATTAGTGTTTGATGCAATGGAAAGTAGTCATCAAGAATGTTCAACAGTGATTTCCTTTATGTATTAACCCTCGTATGGCAAGTTACGCGAGAGAAAAAATTATACTATCTTTTTTTCTCCTAATCATAAGGCAGAAAAGAGAACAGGGGGACCTTAAGTCCCCCGCTCGGCCATGCGAGAGTTAACTATAATATTATATGTATATTTATTGTCCACTGTACTATTGTTTTATATTCCCAACACAAGCGTATTAAAACTTGTAAAAGTTAACTATATTTTCCTGAGTTGTCAGTAATCTTTCCTCCCTCGCCCAGAACTTTCACATACATCCCGTCCACTAGCTTATGGGACCGGAAACAGGTACGCTGGGTAGAAGCAACACCACCTAGACATTCAAGGCCTGCGTACTAGAGTTTTTCAAAGCCAATATGGCGGTTAGAGAAGGCCGATTTGTTCGAGTTGAGGCGATACAGTTGTGTGCATTGAGTAGCAAGGGTAACTTTCGAGTTGTGGATATGTAGATGTGTAGAATTGTTGAATTATTATTATTGTTGAATTTGTAAGAATCACGTCGAATAAGGGAAGTGTCCTCAGGTGATGGAATTACGGTAAAAATTGAAATGTGTTGGTTGCTAAGTTCAGTGTTTACTTTCAACTTTGTGAATTGCATTTGGGAACGTGGGAAATTGAGAAGAATTCAGTGTTCTATTGTGATAATGGACTAAAAATCAGTCTCCTTTAAATCATACATGACTGTCTCGTGAAGCTACACTTTCTTTGTTGCCTAATTGTCCTGCTTACTTGAATCACCCAAGCACTTTCTACTGAGAAAGTATTTAAGAAAAGAAATTGAGTTTAGAAAACGAGTATCAGCGTGCTTCTATTAAAAGAAGTGTAAAAGAAAACACTGCAAGATTAAATGAAATATCTTTCCGTACTTTTGATGAACTAAAAAGCAAACTGGAGTTGCTTATTTTGGACGATTATTGCTCGATTATTAATACAGAAGACAGTATTCTTTTTCAACATATTGATTCTGCCCCTAAAACTATCAATTCAGTGGTGGTGGATAAGGAATTGAACTGTCTTTTTTATTGTAAAAAGTATTAAAACTTGGAGGCACTATAATATCAGATAGTGAATATAATACAAATGAAATTAATGATGTTTTAGAAAAGGTTAGGTTAATTTAACGTTTTAATACAAGTAGTAGTAACTGTCAAAGGAAGAAAAGGAAGCCTGGGTCGAATCCACGGGCACGGAACTACTTTCCCGTGAGCGTAAATCAAGGGAAAGTAGATGACACCAGGATGTGAATGAAACATGGTTAAACTGGCAGACCTCAAAGCACTAAATTACAGAAATTGAGATGGCATTGTCCGCACCTGACCTCACTAGATCTCATTTTCATAACCCTATTATTATACAACTATTTCGAGTGTTTTTCAGGCTTCTACAACAAACTTCCATATTGTGCAGGCAGATGAAAATTTTAAATAATACGTATTAACTGAGATCAGCTGGTGAAAGTAGAGCTAGATTGTATTTGTACCTTCTCGCATACACTTCGGGGAAATAGAAAGTTAAGTATTGCTGCAAGAAAAGTGGCGACTTTTTGACTGAAAAACATGTTTTAGGGAACCTTCATTCCAAAAAAATGTTTTTTCCTCAGGAATTAGTCCATCCGCGATTGTCCGTCCGTCTATGAATAACACTAGCGCTTAAACACTACACAATTTGACCAAATCTTAATTTCCGTGATAGATCTGATTGATGCTGGAGCCCTTCGAATTTGAAAGGGAATTTTTAATTTCTAGGAGTAGTTTGTATGTAGGCCCTAGGACATTTTCAAAATTTCCCTAAAAATGACCAGTTTTTTGTTCGAAAAAAGAACATTAATAGCAATGGTGTAGGTAGAATTTTGAGTAAAACCTTTTAATTTCAGAAAATTGCAGAAATTAACTTTTCAACCTTCAAGAACTTCAATATCCAAGATAAAGATTTATCTTAATGAAAACTGTTCTTCATAATTAGATCTTTACATAATGTCAGGGACAAGTTTTTGAAAATATGAATAGTTTAAGCGTAGTTTTGCGTGAAATAGTGGCAATTTAAAAATTAAAAGATTTTTTTTCTCAAAAAACGCTTTGAAACGTTGTCTTTAATTGTTTACTCGAATATATAACAATATTCGCTCAATAATATGACATCGGTAAGTTTTCCATGAAAGCCGATAAAATGTTTATAATTTCAAAAATTAAATTTCCTTTTAATGCGTTTTCAGCATTTTTTGAACGCCATCAGTTAATTGTTATCTATATGCCTACGTTACAATCCCAGCCCGGGCATATATTTTGCGCGTTTGAAAAACTTTTGCAGATTAAACTAGTATTATAATTTTTTACGTAACCATAACAAATAATGCGAAAAATTATGCGCTGTTGTAGAATCATTGGTTTTCTTTGTAATGATAGATGGTATTTGAGGCGACAAGCGAACCATGAGGTTTAAAATAGCCGCGCAGAACTTCCTTCTTTCGTATTTTAGAGACTTCCCAGACGGTACTATGTTGTGTTTCGAATAATGCAGACCATACTGATTAATAACCAGATAGTTTTGTAGAATACTGAACACTGGGGTCAAAAACTAAAAGTAGGCGAATGACTCTAAGCGCCAGTTCCCTTAAGATATACTAAAACATTTGTGTCAGTTTTTTTTCAGTCCTCGAAGTACTTCTGAAACGTAATTTTTGGTAAGGCGTGAAGCCCCTTCAGCGATTCTGTTTGCATTTCTTCAATGTTGGAAAAACCTTTTTTCAAGGATTTCTTAAGCTTTGAGAATAGATCGAAGTCGCAGGGTGCCATGTCCGACGAATACGGAAGCTGAAGCATCATGACGGTGTTGTTTTGAGTTAAAAATTGACGAACAAGCAATGAGATGTGAGCAGGTGCATTATGGTGATACAACTGCCATGGATTGTTTATCCACTATTACGGGTGTTTTCTTCGGATATATAGGCGGCGCAATAGGCGTGGAGTAGCAGTACTTATTGTCCCTACAACCTGGTGTCAATTTGATATGCTTTTTTTGCTCTTGCCTCTTCAGAAAGTTTTCATTCGGATGATTGTGTATTCGTTTCGATGTCATATCTTACGCCCATGTTTCTTCAACAGTTATGACCCGTTTGAGCAATACTGGATCGTTGTTGGCTTCATCCAACATGTCCTGAGGAATGTTCATTCGACACTGCTTTTAACCGAAATTCAACGATTTCGGGACACCTTTTTGTTGCTACACGTTTCATGCCCAAAACATCAGAAACATACGAATAATGGGACTTTTCCCAATTTTGTAACCATTGGATCCCCTCTTCAAACATTGATAAGTGTCTTTCGACTTTAACACTCTCAGATTTAGCTGTCCTTCTATGTACGCGGTAAACGTGATTATTCTGTTTACAATCTTTGTACTCGTATATTATTTATGTGATTTATGTGTTGAGAGTGTGAAAACTCTTTTACCAAATATTGGCATTCGATTCTTATCACATAGTCTATGGATTATCAGTTTTCGTACCCGAGGTAACCTCAGAGCCGAGGGCGATATCTAGAAGAAAGGGCCTTGTCAATAAAAACAAACTTTTCGAGTGTATTACTTTAAAATGGTTAATTTTACAACAAAATCTTACAGAAATGTTTAGTAGAACATTTTGTCTACTTTAAGTTTGTAAAGAGCATCAGTTCCGGTACGATTGATAGTTACGGAGATACATGTGAACTAGTGGTGCTACAGAATGGCACAGTCTTTCTCGTAGGACTGGCTTTACGGTCGTGCCCCATCCTCTTGCCAGCTGCCATCTATCGCCACCCAAGGTATATTTTTTTGACATTTTCTCAATTTTTCGGTTTCCTAATAGTAGAACCGAAATATTACTTTAGGAATATGAAGAAAGAGTAAAACTTTGTCATAAATGGCTAATTTCATTTGGAAACTTGGAACCACTTTTAAGAAAATGGCGTGTAAGCGTTACTGTAAATGCGAAATTTGAAGCTCTTATTTACAGAAAATGTTTGAGTTTTTGAAAATATTTATTTAAAATCATTTGAAGCACTTCAACTTACTCATGCGCTAGTGCTTACAAATCTCTGGAAATGTGCATATTAACGGAGCCAGAGGTATTTAAAAAAATACATTTGTCTAATTTTTGAAAAACAAAAGATTACTCTAAAATGAATTCTATGCCCTTTTAAAAGGTGCAATTAGCACTATCTGTTGGAAAAGTTTGAAGAATACATTTGGAATCATTTTTGAGAAAATTACGTTTGAGCGTTTCTGAAAATGAATTTTGAGCTAATTTTCACAGAAAACTTTTGAGTTTTTGAGAAACTTTATGACATTATTTAAAGCACACATAGTCATAAATACAATAATGTGAACAAATTGCCGCTAATGTAAATATTAACGTGAAAGACAAGTCAAAAAATTACATTTTTGAAATTTTTGAAAAAACAAACGAATAGAGCAAAATTACGTTTATCTCGTATCATAGAGTACATTCATCAATATCCCTACCAAAAGTAAAGAAAATATTTGGAGCCGTTTTGAGAGAATCTTGTTTCTGTAATTTTTTAAAATTACAAATATTGCACGCAATATTGTGCGAAAACTACTTAAGTTTTCAAAAAAATGTACATGACCTTAATGAAAGAAATAATTATCGACAACAAATTTCATTTGAAAGAAAAATCTCTATCTTCAATTTTGTAGTTGTTTCGCCGAAAATTTCCCTTTTGCAATTTTCGAAAATTCAGAGTTAACGGTTAAAATCGGACCTATGTCACTTTTTTAAGTGTACTTTACTATATTCTTGCAAGAAATTAAAAAAAAATTGGAGCCATTTTTGCGAAAATTTTGAAAATGTTCCTGGGACTTCGTTTAATGTACCCTAAATTTTAAAGGAAGTTTTTCAAAATCGCAGCGCCTCGAGTCGAGCCAGATCGACTGGGGGAATATCCATTTTGGAAAAAATACTATCGTATGAAGAAAATCCAATGATTTAGCCGTTAGTGGGTGTTCCCAGACGGTCAGACAGATGGATGGATGGACGGGCGGACGGATATACTCAGTATATACACTTCGTATATACGTGCGTATACGAGACAGTAAAAACGTAGAAAAATCACCTTTAAGTGTCCCACCACTTTCAGCTCACCCCACACTTTAGGATTTTTAGAATAATGGTTCCAGCAAAGAATCATACTAAGTTTTAAAACTGCGAGATTTTTATCTCTCGATTTGTCTAATTTAATTGGGTTGTGTAATTTAATGTTCTTTAAGGCAAGGAATGAGTGATTTTGGCAAAAATTGATAAGAAAATGTTCGTTCCGGTGTAATAAAATCTATTTTCAAGGGCAACTCAGCTGTAGATTTGGGCTCTTATCCCTCGTGTCCTCCGTGAAGGAATATACTTCCTGCCGTGACAACATGGGGAACGATAATTTGAATAACTAGTATATTTCCCCCTGAACTCTAGAAGACGTGCACAGACAGTGAAGTAATCTGTATGTTTTGTAATTCAATTTTTTAATGTATTTCAAAGAAATAAATAAAGATGCATTACGATACCGATGCCATGTAACCGTGACCTTCCCTTGTATCTTCAACAAATGTTAGAAAGGCAATATTTCACAGAGGCGTTCTAAACGTTTAACTCGCCAGCAACATATTTGAAAGTATGTTTGCCAGTTAGTTTGTTGTGTCCCTCTCTGTTAGTTTTCTGGGTTTTCCTTGTTTCTATGGTTGCCAAGGGTATATGATTCCAAGTTTATTTATCGACTTTTCTCAATATTTTGTTTGATGGTGAATGTTCATTTGATGCAAGACCTTGCTATTGAAACACTTCTCCTGAAACCATTCCCGTCTCTTAGAAGTGTATGTTTTAAAATTGACTGAAGCATTTTAGTTATATTCTTAAGTTATATTTTGTAGCTAGTATTTAAGAAACTGATGCCTCTGCTGGTGTATCGGAACTGAGTGCAAAAATGCACAGGGAAATAATGGGGTCCAATAAAAGCATTTTTGCTTTATGAAGTGGATGTCATAGACGAAAAAGAGTAATATATTTGTGATTTATTAGAGCAATTGATGGAAATGACAGCCATTTACCTCCACATAAAATTCACATCGACCGATCATCGATTGTCTCGCTTTGTCAAATATCTGGGCATAACATCAATGCTTGAGCTGCAGCCACGATTTGGTGACGAAGCTCTGCCTCGTTGTTCCCAGGCTTTGCATAAATAAGTGTTCCACGTTATTCAAGAAAAATAAATCTAACCAAGTAAGCTCTGATGAATGTGATGGTGTCGCAATTTGTGCTGCCCTTTCTACGCACCTGTCAGGAAATTGCACATTAAGAAAATTAGGCACAGCACGCGCGTAATGAGCAGGTCATCATCCATCGTGTTGAAGCCACTTTCGCGTCTTTACTCCTAAGGACAAATTCTCAAGAAGTATTGGTAAAATTTGATACCAAAATTGCAGGTTCGCTTCACCTTTTAGGGGTGGTGCAAGAAGAAACGTTCAACGAAAACATCCTTGGCAATATCTGTACAAACAAGAATAAAAAAATGCCAATCCGGCGGCCGAGATCGCTAAGGCAGTAGTGTCTTAGCGGTCTCAGACTGAAGGATCGCGGGTTTGAGTCCCGCCGGCATGGCTGTCTGTGTTCGCCCTTTCATCCTCTGTTGTTTGATTCCATGCAAGACACTAAAACACATATGTTATTATCTAGTAATTCTTGAGCGGTTCCCCTAGGACTTGATGAAAGACGCACATACCCTACAAAACATTATCTTCGAATTGAGGTGTGCAGACCTGCCGCGGGTCTTCAACTTCACTTTAGGGCACAGTACGTCCAGTTTCTCAAAACCCTACAACTCACGACCTTACATTTGGCAATATTCTATCTGAATATACTTCAGCGTATCTTCTCTATGGTTTATGGCACTTTCCCGAAGCTTTCTCGAAGAACGATCATGTCAGAGTACTCATACATAGCAAACGGAATCCTAAATAGCTGGAAATAATACTTCATGCACTATGTTAGCAGACATTACAATATAAAGCACGGCACATTAAAACTTAGAACGATATGACCCAATCAAGACAAGAAAATGAATAGACGGAGATTCTGACCTAAGCGTCACTCGAAAACAATTCAGGGTAAAAACAACCTCGGAATTTGATCACCCGCTAAAAAACGTAGAGTGACCGAGACTTCAAAATAGATGACCAATTGCTTCCATCTCTTAACAGCGTCAACAGCCAACTGAATAAAATGTTCACGCTGGTGCAATAAACAATGGGCCGGACGATCGGCAGATAGCAGCGGTGCCGGGAGGCGCGCTTTCCGAATCCTATTTCCCAGTTTCTTGCGCAAATGGTGTCGAAAGAGAGTGTCTCAGACACGCCTGCCATTAATCAAAACTGCTTGTACTCGTATTTTATCTCCATTTAAATTTGTGCCTTAAATCCTGATACATTCTGTATAATTAGAGCAGTTCTTATAAAAGCTAATCTCTAAAACTGTTGTTGGTAATCTCACAAACTTTTGAGCCTTGTTTACATGATTTACTCTTTAATGAAAAGGTAATAAAGATAATAAATCTCATCTTTACCAATACCAAGTAATGGTATTGGTAATTGGTTGGTATTTTATCTTTACCAACACAATAGTAAAGATGAAATATCTCATCTTTAGCTTACTATTGGGGCGGGTCAACAGGGTACCCTGGAACTTTTTTTTTCAATATATTTGATTAGACAGTTTCATCTTTTAAGAATTTTATTATTACATCCTTTAGTAGTCTTCTGATAGCTCCTTTCTGAAGTTGCGATTATCAACGTTTTCCGAATGTTTTTAAAACATTCGAAACTGTCGCCATACCTAATTGTTTTGTACGGGCTCCGCATTTATCTTACAATTAGGTCTGCCCGTAAACACGCTGAAACCTTATTTTAGTGTATATATATATATATATATATATATATATATATATATATATATACAATTAATTATAAATAAAATCTAAGCCGGAATCGAACGGGACACAAAAGGGAGATTTACGTTTTATGCAAGGTTGTCCATTTTATGACACTTGTGATAGACGTTTCTGCCCTGAAGATAGTAAATTACATGCCTTAATTATAATCATATAAATATATTAACATATAAAGTATTTATGGAAGAAATCACGAATAAATGAATATTAAACACTCATTGACAGCTTCTGAGTTAAGAAACTAGTGGTGCTAAAACAGCACGTACATTCTCACCTTTAGAAATGGTTATGAAATATAATTTATACCACAATTTCTCTCCAAATTAACACATCCCAGTCGTCATTTTTCGTGAAACTCATCACAAATGGTAGAACGTTTCGTAAGAAAACCGAATATTTCGAAGTAAATATCAACACAAATTTGACAGTTATAACTGCTTTTCCTGCAGCTAAATCATGTCCCAACAATGAGGCCTGTAATTCACAGAACTTCAGTTGTCGTCTCGCGGAGTGGAACGCCTTTCCAATCTGATATTCCCTGAAGGCTCGCAATTTTTATTTTACATATTTAAAATAGGTTTAAATAACTCCTAAAATATTAATTTGTAAACATGTAACAAAAGCTCCAATGCAAGACACAAAGAAATATGAAATAATATACAAATTCTAACTCACGTAGCATCCAACTGCTTGGAATCACGATTCGCTTTACGTTCACGAAGCGCAGGATTTTCGGAGCAGGCTAAATCTGACGCCAAATTACTAAAAAAATACTCAAATTTTGAAAAATTCAACATGACCTTATTTGAAAATCTGCTTTTGATGAACACATTTCATTACTAAAAAATGTATCTTCACAATTGTACTTGTCGGAAAATGCCGCCCAATTTTTAATTTTTTAAATTTTCGAAAAATCAAGTATTTCAATGATCATGAGATATTCATCATTCTCTTAAGCGTCCTTTACGCTATCTAAGATCTAAATTTAATCAAAAAACTTTGGGCCCTTTTTAAGAAAAAAATGATTTAAAGAAAATTGGCTGTTTGACACAAAATTTTGCCCACAATTCTAATGTTTTCGTAACATTGAACATGACGTTATTTTTAGACCTGTTTTTCGTGAACACATTTCATTAAGAAAAAATGTTTATCTTCATTATCTTAGTTGTAGGAGGACGCCGAAAAAATTTTGATTTTTTTTAATTTTCGAAAAATCAGGGTTTCAAAGAACATCAGACCTGCACCATTCTCTTAAACGTCCTTCACACTATCAAATAACAAAGTTTCAAAAAAATGCTTCAGCGCTTTTGATTACAGTTTTGAAAATATTCCAGGGGCTTCATGGATCCCCGCCAAATTTAAAATACTTTCAAATTCAAGGGGCCGCGACAAATCGGCTGGAGTGTTTAGCCGCTAGCATTGTTCACAAACGGACGAACAGACAGACGGGAGTTTTGCCGTCATTCAAATTTTCGGTATCAAGGGCCCACAAAATATGGATTCTGGCTACATCACTTGTTAGAGGAATTTTTCTAAATTGAGCATCTGAATTTATCAACTTTTCCGTCTCCAGGGCCCCACAATAAGAGTTTTTCTGCTAAAAGTTCGTCGTTTTTTCGCGCAGCATTACATACATTTTTCTCCATTGCGTAAGCGATAGCGAGAAAGTAAAAAATACACACTTTACTGGCTGTATTCGGACTACTTGCTGACTCAACGCTCAATGCGCCACAACCCAGTACTATGACTTTCTGATACACTCGCATGGTCTTGAGCAATGCATATCTGGTCGAGGGATTATGATTTTGAACACGGGGTAGGGTGACACATGAATAGAAGCCATGCCAGTACACTTTCCCACATAGCGAGAGTCGGGAGAGAGGGAATTCCCGTAAGGCCTACGCCTTGAGAGACAAGCGACCCCAAGGTCGTATTTTACGCTGACAGATAGAGCCCCTGCCCTTCTATGTCCGGCTGCCGCGACTAAAACGCGTGTCACAGGGATAGAGATTTTAAAACAAGGTTGAAGATTCATTCATTTTATTAAGAATATGTCACGTTTCTCTGCCAACTGCATTAAATCCACAAGAATTCCCTTTTATCGAGATTTTTCCTGCAGGACATGAAAAACCGTTTAATGTCCGTTCCCTTTTCTCGTTGGAGAGATTCCGTTTTATATTGTGGCATTGGCATTTAACTTCACGGGCACAATTTTCTGGTTAAAGCAGGTTTCGGGTTCGTACAGATTCCGGTTTTGACAGACCCTGCACTATAACTGAGGGAAAATTATAAGTAGTAGTTTCTTTTGGGGTTCACTGTTGACAGTCCCCAATTGGTATTCTCGTTGGAGCGTATTCCACACCAGATTTTCCTCATAGTTAAAAATGGCTGACGGGTGTAACAACAACAACAACAATAATAATAACAATAATAATAATAATAATATTTTGTCGAATTTTTGCCATAGATGGAAGACGCTAAGCAAGAGACTCAATCAATTTTTCTTGGGGTTCTTCTTATTGTTCCAATATGCTTTCATTCTTTCAGGGAAAGCTTGTTTACGTTCTTCTGACCACTTTGGTCTGTATGGTTTTTGTTTTGGTTGCTCTGGTGCAACTTTCTCACTTGTGCACTTTGTGTCTGAAGGTATATCTTTCTACAGTGTCATCTGAACTTAAATTAGCTTTTCAGAGGTCTTTTCGAATTTAGTTCTGCGAAGGTCTTGTGTTCTCAAGTGAGGTTACGTAATCTAGTATCTGTTTTGTTAATCGTTTTTTTGATAATCTGTTAAGATGGCCAAAGAATTTCATTCGCCTTTTCCTAATGTCAGTTTCAATGTTTGAAAACTTTTCTACTCTACTGATTGATTGTAGTCTGTTTAGTCTTTGTATGATTTGCTCCTAGAATTTTTCTAATTATTTTTTGATTTCTTCAAGTTCGTGCTTTCTGTTAAGAACCAATGTTTTGCTTGTATACAGGGCTGTTGGTTTTGTGACTGTGCTGTACGTCGAATTTTGGTTTGTCTTGACATGGATTTTTTGTTGTAGATGTTTTGAACTACTCCTAATGCTTTCTTCGCTTTTTGGAGGCGATTTTGCTGTGAAAGTTTTTCGTGCCCTGTAGGTTCGATGAATTCTCTGAGGCATTTAAAGTATGGTGCCCTTTTAATTTTACCGTATTTCGTCTTCAGACTCGCAAATTCTGTCTTTGAACATATTAATTCAGTTTTCACGAATGAAATTAGTAATCTTACGTTTTCAGCACATTCTTTGAGCATCTCGAGCTGTTGAATGGATTATTATTATTATTATTATTATTATTATTATTATTATTATTATTATTATTATTATTATTGTTTTTACTTTCTCATCTTATTGGTACATTTGAATGAATTGCACAAATATACATAATCAGAGCACAATACATCTATTTTTTAAAAAGAATTTATAATACATTGTTTCCCATGAATTTCCGTACTATCCTTGTTGTTGAAATAACAACAGCCTTCTGCATGGGTTTGTACAGGTCTTCATTCAAACCCAGTTGCTTAAGGCCCCCAATCAGACTCCTAGGGATGACTCCGGTGCTGGAAACAATTATGGGGATAATGTTGACTCTTTTCATATTCCACTGTTTCTCAACGGGTTCAACAAGATTTGCATATTTACTGATTTTTTCAGTGTATTTGCTTTGAATGTTGCCAGTATTTGGGACAGAAACATCAATAAGCATGACATGTTTCTCACACTTGTTAATCACAACCAAATCCGGTCTGTTGTGAATCACTGTCTGGTCCGTTAAGATAGTTCTATCCCAATACAAGCGCCACTCTTCGTTCTCCAGTACACTCGTAGGTTGGTACTTAAAGTACGGTACCTTATCTTCAGTCAGAAGACTACATTTTTGAGCCAACGCTTGATGTAAAATTTTGGCCACCGAATCATGTCGCTGTTTATATTCGGTGCCTACCAAATGTGTACAACCCGAGGTAACATGTTGAATTGATTCCACTGTTGGACAACCATAACGACATAACTCATTCTGCACATTGCTATCTCTAACAATTCGCTTCAAATAGTTACGCGTTGGAATAACTTGATCCTGAATAGCCAACATAAACCCTTCAGTTTCTGAAAAGATCTGTCCTGATATAAGCCAGTAGTTCGATGCTTTCAAATCGACATGTTCTTGGCTCATCTCATGTGGATGTCTTCCATGAAGAGCTTTGGCCATCCATAAATCTCTCTTTTGGCCGTCATTGCATGAGAAGTCCGCAACATCCTGTCTCGACAGCTCTATCGGAGTATAGACATCTGCTTCACAAATTGCTTTATGCAGTTTTGATGTATTTGCCGCAGAGTGGAAATACATTCTCATGCTCTTCACTTGCCGACAAAGTTGGTTTCCAATGTCTGTGAGTCCTCTTCCACCCATATTTCTCGGAAGTGTTATACGTTCGACTGCAGATTTTGGATGGTGCATGCGTGCTTTCGTCATTAAAACTCTCATTTTCCGTTGTAAGTTCTCAATGTCAGTTTTGCTCCACTTAATAATGCCAAATGAGTAGTTTAAGACTGGGACAGCATAGGTGTTAATAGCTTTTATGATATTTCTTCCATTCAACTTTGTTTTCAGGAGCTTCCGGGTTCTTCGGAAGAATTCCTCTTCAAGTTCATCTTTCATTTTACATTGGTCAATGTGCCTTGCCTGTCTCACTTCCAGGTATCTGTACGTTTCCTCAGCAGAGATCGCTTGTATCAATTGTTTATTTTCAAGTTCAAAGGCTCCCTCTTGGAGCTTTCCCTTTACAATATTCAATGTACGACATTTTTCCAGGCCAAACTCCATTTTAATCCTTTTTAAAATGATTCCACAATACTCAATAGTTGTTCAAGTTGAGAGTTTGTCGAAGCATATATCTTCAAATCATCCATATATAAAAGGTGATTTATGCGATACATCATTCTTGCTCCCAATTTAATTCCAAATCCACATTTAGTGGAATTCAAGAGATTAGATAGCGGATTCATACAGATGACAAACCAGAGGGGACTTAGTGAGTCTCCCTGAAAAATACCTCTTCGCACATTGATTGTATCAGTTTGGATGTTGTCAACAGGAGTACTTAAGATAATTTTTGTTCGCCATTTCGACATAACGTGTTCCAAGAAGGAGACAACTTTTGTATCAACCTCATAGATCTTAAGTATTTCTATCAGCCAGGTATGTGGTACAGAATCAAAGGCTTTTTTGTAATCAATATACGCCAATATTATTATTATTATTATTATTATTATTATTATTATTATTATTATTATTATTATTATTATTATTATTATTATTATTGCTCTAAATCACGACTAAATATGTTAAGAGTCTGTTAATTATAATGTCTACTCCAGGAGCTTCCTAAGGAGAGGATCTAAGGGCTATCGGGGCCTCTACAATACTTAGCGCAAAATGTGGTATGTTCCCAATAAAACAATGTCTTGCACTTCCCAGTCTTTTGAATGACCTGGGAATTTAGCAAAGTTCTTACACAAATTTTGCGGAACAAATCCCGGAGCTTCGATAACTATCGGGATGACCTATGTTTTTACGCCCCACATTCGGCTGATCTCGATTTTCAAACTGTTGTATTTAAGATGTTTCTTTACCTCCTTGGTTACAAAATTTTGATCTCAAGGCACAGCAACATCTACAAGTAGACACGATTTTTTCTCCAAATCCCGAATATCAATATCCAATTAGTTTGTCACTATCATGCGATCAGTTTGAATTTGTTGGTCCTACTGTATTGTCCACAGTGCAACAGACGTAACCGGTTTTGGTGAGTGTACCACTTGGAGCATGTGTTTGGAACTTCGAGGGCGGTACAGATCTGCTAGTGGAGATAACTACACACTTTGTCGTGTCTTTTCAAGTATTCCTTCTTTGTTAGAATCGGAATAGCTGGACGATATGATCAATAGTTTCTGTTTGTTCCTGGTAAACGCGGCATTTATCATCTTGGGAAATTTTGAGAACCGCTTTACCATAATAACTCTCAACGCCTGATCTTGGGCAGCTATTACCACTGCTTCCGATTCTGGATTCATTCTTCCCTTTTTAGGCCACATAAATGATTGAACTTTATTGATCTGTACCATGTCTCTCCACGATTTCTTTGAAATTTTGTGTCTCACATTTCATGTTACGTGGCATCAGAATTTCAGGGTCTGTGTTATTCTGCGTGTCTTGCATATCCTTATTGGCAATGCTTCTTGCAATGCTTTAAGTTTTCGATCCTTCGGTCAGATTTAATGGCCTGCCTGATTAGTGGGTCATCTTGATGACTGACTTCAGACAAATTAAAGCTTCCAGGTACAATGCTATAGTTGACATGGGAAAGTATGAAGTCTCTTCCTTCTTCCTCACGTGACACACAAATTCTATGTACATCAACTCAAGGGCAACGCGATGTATTGTAAGTTGTTTTATGTTTTTGATCGACAATTTGAATTTGTTGCTCAGTCCAGTCCACTAGACCGGGACTGTATTTGGCTGAAGGCACCGGCAAACTACTTATTGAAAATATTTTATTCCTGAAGTTTACAACGGAATACAGAACAAGTCTCACTTTCCTCTAATACTCTCTGCGTATTCTCTCTTTCACTGTGTCATTCGAGATGTTCTCACATTATTCAATGACCCAATATTTGTAAGTTTTATCTGGGCCAAGATATTGAATCACAGTGTGCATATCAACTTAAATGTTCTTTGGCGTCATTTTACCTCTCTTTAAATTGATTTTTGCACACTTGTCAAGACCAAACTTCATGCAGCTTTCATTGCTAAAATCATTTATAACAGACAACATTTGGGAGAGAATCGCTTAACTCTTAGCAAACACTTCAAGATCAGTATTACACTTGTTTCACATGGATGATCTTTCTTCACCATGGAGCTTGTAACCAACGTTAGTGTGCGACAACTGTCAATGGGATGAAAATAA
Source organism: Teleogryllus occipitalis (assembly GCA_011170035.1). NCBI lineage: Eukaryota > Metazoa > Arthropoda > Insecta > Orthoptera > Gryllidae > Teleogryllus > Teleogryllus occipitalis. Next base: position 69,570 of record BLKR01009515.1, read on the forward strand.
TGCAAAACAGCAGGGGGAGAGCGAATCTCTTAGGAAAATTCCCCTGTTAATCGGAATACTTCTTGTTTCTACTACTTCCTTTTCGCTGTGTATTAGTAACCTGATACTCCAGGACTCCATACTACCCTTGCAAAACTCAATAAGTCTAGGATAAAATCGATAGATTTCCAGGGTTTTCAAGTCCAATTGTGTGGTACACAGCCTTCTGATAGTCAATCCATGCTATCTTTAAACTACGTTTTTGTTTTCTTACATAATTAAAGATGATTTTATTTAGTAGCAAGATTTCCTTGCAGCTTAGGAACATTTACGATATCGTTTCTGTTCAACTGGCCACAAATGGTTCTTCTCTACGTATCTGTACATTTTGTTAACTATGGCTGCAGTTATAATTCTGTCCATTACTGGTAGACAAGTGATTGGCTTGTAGTTGTTTGCCAACTATCACTGGCTTTGAGCAGCAAATGAGTGATGCCACGTGTGAGCAATTCCGGGAGTTCTTTTGGGCAGCATTGCCATTAGGATCGTCATTATCTGCATTGCCATATTGCGATTGAATCAGACAAGACGAGATTCTAACAACCGATTCTGTACACGGAAATCTAATCTACGTTTGTAACGTCTAATTCGTTGAACCTATGCTTGCATTTTCTCTTTTAGCATCTCAGCTACCATTATCCTTGTTGTGTCGTTTTGAATTCAGTATTTTTGTTCATCATGGAGTATTTTTCGTTGAACTTGAGAGATGTGCGTTGATTTAGAATACACCTTCGCTAAGAGCGATATTTCATCGTCCTTTCTTTTCATAATTCTTTTCCCCCATGGGGGTACGGAGCTGTTTAGTCTGTTTGGCTGCCGGCCGTCGGTGTCTTTGTCTGGCCCCCAAATTATCTGAGATACCAGAGATTCAGTAGCGCACACGATGTGATTGATTTCAGCAACATAAGGAAGCAATATTTCGTAAATACTAGCTTCAATAGATTTTGTGGGTCGCATACCTTCTCATTTTTATATTGAATCTTACTTTTTAATTTGTTGAATACACATCAATATTACACTTTTAAAATATTAAGCTAGGTGATTGTTGCTCTTATATGAGTTTTCTTGTATTTATTCCAATTTTTATCACGTACATTAAAACGCATTCGTGACATGGCTACTGCTCGTTCTACTCTTTTTACTCTCTACACTATCAAAGCTGACCTTGTGAAAGCCTTCACACACATAAACAATAATTTAGATCAACATATCCGAAGGTTGGAAGAGACCGTTCTCTACACAGACGGTTGGGTACAAGCCGGCAACACCGCGAATAATACCAACTGTGCACCCGTGATTGTACAGAAGACACAGACACCACATACATTCGCAACTCAAAACAAATTTAGTGTTTTAGATTAAGAAACATTTTTCTAGCCTTCCTGATCCTTACAACCGTCCTCCACCATCGACAAATACATGCCCAAACCAACGCAAACAGGCTAGGAAGCACGTCAAAACCAAAACACATAAATTTGCGCATCGTAGCCCACTTCAAAACAAAGACATTCCTACCGGACCTAAAAAACAGGTATTCATTTTAGTTGACAGCCACGGCCGCCATCTTTCCACCATTCTCAGTAGGAAGTTACCCTCCAACTTCTCAGTCTCATCTATTTTTAAACCTAACGGGAGGTTTGCAGATGTGACTGCAGAGTTGGACACCCACACGAAGACACTGACCAATTAGGACACAGTCATTATCATAAGAGGGAAGAATGATATTAACTTGAGCGGTAACTTTACACCTGAACAACATGTAAACAATTTACAATGTGCCGCCCAAAATACTAACATTGTAGTCTCGATTCTGCCCTTCTGGTACAACAGACCAACACTACGCAGAGAGATTAAGCACGCAAATCAACAATTAAAAATCCAACTGAGAGACAAATGTCACACATTTTGAAATTAATTTCTTCTCAGCAAAACACTTCACCCGGCTTGGTCTTCACACCTTGCTAGAAAACATGCAATCGGTAACAAGCTTGTACAATACATCAACTGCAGTCCTACGCAATCTCCTGCCAAAAATCCATCCCTTTCACCTCCTTACATGCTCCACCCCCCACCCTTATTTCGAACCCTCTTACCTCCTCCTGTGAACCTACTCCCGTTTCTCCCATTCCCACTACCAATTCATCTATACCTGATGCCCCATTTTTCTCACAACCTGTCACTGCCGGGACACATTACAACCTTCGACCACGCACTCGAGGTAAAAATGGAGTAAATATATAGCAACTACAGTCTGATGCAGCAGAAAAACATTCGTTTAGGTACTTGCAGAAGATAAACATTCTGCACCATAATGTTCAATCCCTTTTAAATAAAACTGAGATTATCGAGGCAGCTCTACAGAGCGATTTAAATCAAATGGATGTTCTTTGCTTTACAGAACATTGGTTATCTCCTGATGAATTTAGCATTATCCAAATTCCAAACTTTTACCTCGCAGGCTTTTATTCCAGACAGAGAGGGAGAGAGAATCGCTTAATGTCCTACATATGGGGGTTCTTGTATTTACGTTAGAAATAATATTGATTTATCTACTTGACGGAATTAAATGTGTATTCCGTTGAAAATGTTTTCGAAATTTCTGTTGTGCATCTTCCTTCGCTAAAAATGATATTACTTTCTGTCTAAAGGCCTCCAACAAAGAGAGCTGCAGATTATATTTTGTTCTTAGAAAAACTGGAGATAACACTTAACAAAGTCAGCAATCGCTCTTTTGAATACCTTGTTGTATGCAGATTTTAACATTGATTTTCTCGTCACATCTTGCGAGAAAAAACAGTTTCTCAATTTAATTAATTCTTTCAATTTAGATATTACAATTAATGTACCTACACGGATCACACTAAATTCGATGAAGGCAATCGATTAAATTATAATTAACAAAACTACAACTCGATATGAAGTTGAAACAAAAGATTTAGGAGAGTGACCACGATGCACAAACTCTTACCATTATAAGAAATGCGAATACTGACACAATAAATAATACAGGTACGACTAGATTGTTTAGTAAAAGTAAAATAATAATATTCATGGATTACTTGATGCAGGAGTAATGGGACGCGGTTTATAATACTGTTGATACAGACGGTAAATATAATTCGTTTTTCAACGCTTTCATTTCATTTTAACACTTACTTTCCTCTTCAAAAACAAGATTAAATATTTCACGGAAAAGCAATTCTTGGGTAACACAAGGGATTAGGACATCATGTAAAGCCAAGCGAATTCTTTCTCTCATTTCTAAATAAAACGTATCTCAAGAGTTCCTCCTCTACTTGAAAAAATACTAATCATTGTTAAGAAAAGTCATAAGGTAGCTAAAATCATAAAACACGATCAGGATATTTTGAACTCCAATAACAAAACAAAAGCAATGTGAAATATAATAAAAAATACGACCAAATCAACTAGAAACATTGTACAAAATGTTGTTTTAAAATATAACGAAATAAATGTGAACGATACTGCAACAGTGGCTAGTCTCTTGAACCAATACTTTTCGAGAATTACTGCTGATCTTACTAAGGATCTTCCGCCACAAAATTCAATATCAGACAAAATTTTAGACACTATGTTCGTTTCCAAAACTTCCTAAGAAATTCTCAAAATAATCGGTAAATTAAAAAATAAATGTTCGGCCGGTTTAGATGAATTTCCGAATTGTTTGTTAAAGACCTGTGCGCCTGCCATTATACACCCGTTAACTCACATATTTAATGCATTCTTATACACCGGAACGTTTCCAGATAATTTCAAAACAGCTAAGATTACTACGCTCTTCAACAAAGGCAACAAAAATTAAATTAAAATTATCAGCCAATTTCACTTCTGTCGGGTTTTTCAAAAATATTAGAGAGACTTTTTTTACATACGAATGGAAAACTTTCTCAGTAATCACGACCCGCTTTCAGATTGCCAACATGGATTTAGAAAATCAAATTCTACGTAAACAGCCATATTTTCTTTTCTTTAAGATGTCGCCTCATCATTGGACCAAAACGAAGCACCTATTGGATTATTTTTAGATCTTTCAAAAGCTTTTGACGTCATTGATCATGACATTTTACTTTCAAATTTACCTTCATATGGAATCCGTGGTATTCCTCTAGATTGGTTATGTTCGTACCTTAAACAACGATCTCAGAGAGTGGAAATATACCTTTCCGCCTTTTTGCCAATTGCACGTGGAGTTACCCCAAGGATCGATTTTAGTTAAGACCTATTCTCTTCTTACTATACGTAAACGATATACCCTCGACGATTCGAAACGGAAGAACAGTTCTCTTTGCTGATAATACGAACATTCTTTGCAATAAAGAAACCGTAAATAGAGCAATATCAGATGTTTCAAATTGGTTCCGAAATAACAAATTAATAGTAAACGAAAAGAAACGATTTTAATGCAGTTTTTTCAATTTCAAATAAAGAATTCTGTGCACCATTGAAAGTGAACAGTGTACCATTGACTGATGTTAAGGCAACAAAATTTTTCGGTCTCTCAATTCAGTCAAACCTTAAATGGAATATCCATTTAAGTGAATGGAACACAAAATTAAGTTCATTTGCTACGCGTTCAGAATTCTTTCAAATTCAGTCAACCTTCATACTGCTCGTTGTGTATATTTCGCGAATGTTCATTCCCGCTTGAGATATGGCGTAATATTCTGGGGAAATACATCTTATAGCTCCTAGACTTTTATATTACAAAAACGAATTGTACGAATAATTACCAAATACCACCCACGTGATTCTTGTAAGCCTCTTTTCATTAATCTAGGAATTTTACCATTACCTTGTCTGTGGATTTACGAATGAGTAGTTTTTGTCAAAAATGACTTGCTTGAGGGCGGGAATATATTTTCAGAAAAAGCCGCTGTCTATTACTATAACACTATGTAGAAATCATATTCATCCGGTGACAGTATCAACAGGCCATTACAAAAAATTCTCATAAAATCCATGTACATTATTTTACAACACTTTGCCAGATGACATACTACACAGAAAAATTTAAATCACAAGTAAAATCGTTTCTACTGCATAACGTTTTCTATACAATTAGGGACTGTACTGAGCATCTCAAGGAAAGTAACATTAATTTTTCCTGTGATATTTAATGCATTATTTACCATTTGGACTGTATATATGTATACAGTCTGTAACAAGTATTGTACCGCAGCCTCCGGGTCAATGACCCCCATCTCGATCAGATTTTCGTCCAGTTTCCCTGATCCATTGAGCAAATGCTGATATGACCCCTTGTTTTTTTTCTGGACATAAGTGTAACTTCATTATCTGTGCACATCTTCTGGAATTCAGTGGGAAATATAGTGATTCAATTTATCGTTTCCATGTTGTCACAGCAGCATTCCTTGACGAAGAACATGATGGCTAAGAGCCTAAATTTATTGCTGATCCTAGCAAAAATCGCTAATATTTTCTGTATTCAAAATTCAAGTAGTTAAGGATCACAGAATTTTGAAAACGTGAACAGAATTCACTTCCCCATAGCACGTCACACAGTTTTTAACTGTTTTTGACGTAAAATAAATAAATAAAAATAAATAAAATAAATATCTAGATTTCTACATGAGGTCTGTGCCATTTTATTTAAGACAGAGTTCGCTGTCTCTATCCCTCCCTTAGCTTTCAAATTTTCGAATGTTATTCTCAACGGTGCACTGAATTTGAATTGAAGTAGACGAACTTTTTCTTACTCACTTATTATTATTATTATTATTATTATTATTATTATTATTATTATTATTATTATTATTATTATTATTATTATTATTATTATTATTATTATTAGCAGACGAGCAACTTGTGGTGGATCTATTTCGTCCATTTCTGCCACTATTGGGACAAGTTCCTTGGCTGAGGAGAGTGACTTGAGATTGTCCCCTCCCCCCAAGTCCGATATTGGAAACTTAATTATTTCTAGAACTTGCGAACTATATGACATGTTTGCACAACCACTGTTTTCTGTTCAGAATTTGTTGTTTTAATTCGATTTTCTCTAGATGCCTTCTGAAATTTTAGGAAACTACACCTTCAGCTGAAATGAGTACACTGACAGACTGCAATTTCCATAGTTTTATTTCTAAAGCACGGTATTCTTGCTAAGTAATTCTCTCAGTCTTGATTTTTCTTAAATTTGGTGTTAAGGGCACGGCAATATAAACAAGCATACCTATTTTGTTGTTTTTATCAATTAAGACTGTGTCTGGTCTATTGGATGCTGTTTTATCTGTTATAGTGGGTCTGTCCCAATACATAATACCATTCCCTTCTTACAGTACAGATGCTAGGTTGTATTTATAATATGGTGGAGATACACTTCTCAACATTTAATGACACAGTTGTCGATGAACTACCTTAGACAGTTGGTTGCTGATAACGCATAATTCAAGTGTACTACATCTATCAATTTATATTTTTAATGTTTTACCATTAACGCCGCATTTCCTACACTTGTATACCACGGACATGCTTGTGCAACATTTCTCATAATTCCTATTTCAGCATACTCTACATATCTTTGATTACCATTATGAATCCACCGGTTTCTGGATAGAAGAAGCCATCTGACAGTCATTGCAGTGAAGGTAATGTTTTTTAATTGATGTTCATGGACACATTTAGGAAGTTTTCTATACATTACTTCTTGAAGCAGTGGCGCCTCGTGCTAAGATTTCACGGCTGCACAATCTTCAGATAATGAAAAAAAGTATATTTTAGGAATATACATTTTCCATTTAATTCAAGAGATTGCAGTAATTCAGTATTCAAGAGATTGCAGCAATATCGATGTACATGGCATTATTTTGAAATTAAAGAGTGCCTTCTCTGGCGTCTCTGGCGCTCCCAGACTGCGCATGCATGTTACGCTCTTAAGCTCTTTCACTGCGTATATATGCTCTTTTACTGGTTTCACGTTCTTATACCTCATAATTGGGCCTCATGTGCTTTCAACTCGCAACTCTCGTAGATAGGATCACCAGATTACAAGCAGGAGGTTTTGCTGTGAGAGCGGAGGGGTTCCACGCCGGCCTGTTGTTGGATTTCGAGGGAAATACCAATTTTCTGTCTTCGTCTGAAACTATCTGTACACTAATTTTATGAATTTCGCGTGTAATGAAATGTACCGTCAAAGGGGATAACTTGAGACAGTTGTGTAACTTGTAACTCCGGGTCAATGACCCCCATCTCGATCGGGTTTTTGTCCAGTTTCCCTGATCCATTGAGGAAATGCTGAGATGGCCCCTTGATTTGCTTCTGGACTTAAATATAGCTTCACTATGCTCACGTTTTGTTGAGCATTCCTTTTGCTTATAGTGGTAGTAGAGCTTAGGGTGAGTTTCTATTTTGTTAGCAATACAGAAAAATCAAATCTGTTCGTTCGTTTACCGTTACAAATAAGTTTTCAATAATTCGGCAACGAAAATATCTAGTTTTTGAAATGTTAATCTCTCGCTTTTTAAAATTTATTATTATTATTACTATTATTATTACTTAATCTTTCAACTATTAATAGTTAAATTGTTGGAAAGGGATTCTGAAACTCAAGAAAGCGTGAGCAGCTGATTTTCTCTCCCATACGTTACATACAGTTTTTGACTGCTTTTTACTAAATAAATAAATAAAAAATATTGTTTGAATACATATTTTTATTACACTTATTTTTAATTAAGAATTTCAAAAAGTAAGAATCTACCGTTTTAGAGAGAAGAACACCTACAAAAATACGATCGTTCGTTATTGCAATAACAATACACTTTTTTAATTAATTTACATGAATTGCTTACATTTTATAATATATGAGTGTTCTGAATTTTGGAAATTACATTCTCCTCATTCGATGGACCTGCAACCCCAGTCTGTTGGGGCACTAGTCGCTACTGTCTTGTTGTAAATCCTCCAGATCTTCGAATGTCGTGTTGGGTGTTGTAATTGTTCTTCCTGCTCCAGTTACCGTGGTTCCCATGCTGAAGACACCTAAGTTCAATGGAGTGTATTCGTTACTTGTACCATTTTCATTAAATTATCTTCAAGAAAACAACTGTTGCCTCATTTTCTATGCTTGGGTTCTGCTAAGTTCTTCGGTGTTTAGCAGTTCCCCCTCCTTCTCTTCGGAGTAAATATAGACGAGTTTGTATGAAGGCATCGAAATTTAGTGAGCAGATACCTTGTTGGCCTATTTAGTTCGCCGAGGTCTGCAAATGACCACTTGAGAATTCCGAAAGAATGGGAATGTGTTAATGTGGGAATTAGTTGATTTCTATGTCTTGGTTCTTTCCATTTAATTTTGTGTTCAGTATTTTCGTAATTCTTGATATATGCTTGGTGATGAGAGTGAGTATCCTTAGAAAATTACAGTTTGAATATGGCCCGCCCCAATACTTATCCGTTCTAATTGAGCAACTATTTCTTGGTCATTTGAGTGCTTTTACGGATGACATAGCCTATATTTATTCTAAAAAGAAAAATCAAATCTGTTATACGGGATTCAAGTAATACGGGATTAAACACATAAAGATCTTGATCTTTTAAGAAATTGAGTGTTTGGCAAACAAAATGATTGTCAATGTAAATAAAAACAAAGTATGTAAATTTTAAAATAACGAATAGCTTTATTTTTGCTATAAATATGGTACACCATGATTCATATTCTATATTGACTATCCGTAAATGTGAAATAATAGAAAAGAAAAGTATGCACTTTGGGGCAATAGCCTCTGACGAAACCTGGGCCTACCAGCTGCGTCCCGGCTTTACGGCCATAGGTTACGCGGTACGTGTGGTTAGCACGTAGGCATCCCTCCGCCGTGTTCAGGTCTTTTCAACCTGAGAAGTGGGCTTTCTCATCGTCACACAGCAACATATACCGGGGCATTGCAAGGAAAACGCAGACTATAATGTTGCGCGGCCGGGAATCGAACTCGGGGTCTCGTCATGGAAAGCGAACACGCTGACCAATGAACTACCCAGGAGGACCAGAGAGGACTAGCAGTTTCAGATATGTATGAGTCATTTTGTTTAAATTATTGAATTGAAAAAAAAAAAAAAAACAGTAGATACGTAAAAAAATTAATTAGATTTTTCTTAAAAAATGTGACTCCAATTAGATTAGGATTTTATATTTTGCGTTAATCGACTCCAGTCTATAATATGGTAAACATTCCTGAGAAGGAGAAGTTATCTGGGTAGGCTAAGCATCCCTCAAGCATATCCAAATCATTTAATAAGAATAATAACTAGTAGCCCTTGAAGTAAAAGTTCTTATCCATTAATTTGCCAGTTAAAAATTCTTCTTGTTCGCCACTTCTTTGTTTACAGTTTTTAAAATGTTTTATATCAGAAGTGGTAATGATGGTACCAGCAACTTAGGGTCGTATTTATGAAGTTCTGCCAGCACCGCTCTTAGGGACCTGCCATCTAGGGTCTTGCTAGGAGTTCAAGGGGCGACTGGACTAGGCTGGGGGTCGTTCATAAATCGCAACACCGGACACTGGCAGCCTGCTGGGTCTGGCAGGCCCCGGCAGAGGTTTATAAATACGGCCCTTCATCTATCAAACAACAAAAAGTCAAAACTTTTTTTAGGTTAATAAAAGTCAACAAATATTAATGTAAACCGTCATATGTTTATAATGCACTTAACAATTTTAATCATCTATTTATAGTCCATATTACTGTATCTGCCTAGAAACTTAGTTATTTTTTTATATTTAACCTTCAAATTTTATAAATGACCAATCATTAATGTACAAATGTAAGTAAAACCAAATAGTTTTCGTTATTATTTTCAGCTTGAGTTATTTCCAAAAACATGCGTCACGGCCGAGAAGGAATCTTTTGAACAACTTTTGAACTAGACTGTGTTAAAGTTAATATTAATATGCTTTTTAGTTAATGAAGTTAGGGATTCTGGTAGCCGAGATCCACTTTCATTCCTGCACAATCACTATGCAATCTTTCCCAGATTCTCATAACAGAAGTAAATCATTATTATCGTTTCCCGAGCGCATCCATAAATTCGTTCTCCATTTCTCCATCATTGCACTAAGCGTCTGAGTGATTTTTGGATATACACCGCCTATCTCAAGAACCTTTCGCTGGCTGAGCGGGACATAATCAAATGCCTTATGGTAATCTATGTAGCTCATATGCAGATAAAATTATCTGCATTTTTTACTTTGTCATTTTATTGCGTACTTACGTTGTAAAAAGGAAATATTGTAATGTTGCAGCGAAAATGGTCACACATTTTTACCAAAAAACCGTCGTGTATTTTGGTCTCTTCGTATCGAAAACAGATAAATCTTGTTCCTATATGTAGTAAATTACTTCTAAAACGTTGGTCCCGTGGGGAAGTCAAGGGGACCCGGGGGATCCTAAAATGCCTAGGATATACCTATTTGCCATGACTTTAATTGGTAAGTGTATACTATTCAATGTAGCAAATAGAAAATTGTGTGGTTCTACAGTTGTATGTATTCTAGACTGCCATTATTTTGGCATTTTCGACATGATTTTGGCAAAGATTTTCATTCAATTTTTACTTTCTCGCACTTACTTCGTAATAGGGGAAAGTATTGTAATCATGCGCCTGAAAACGGCGAATTTTTAGCAGAAAATTTCTAAATTATGTTTCTATTTATAGTAAATTACTTCCTCTCTAACGTAGTTAGTCAGGATCCACATTTTGTGTATCCTTAATACCGAAAATCAGTTGACGACGAAACGTGTATCCGTTTATCCGTTTAGCGACTAAACCCTTTAGACGATGTTCTCCAAAATTAATATTCACCGATCGATCTGAACAAACTCCAGAATTTGTGGGTTTGAAAAGGATATTTTGATTTTTTGTTGGGAGCTGTGAGTTTTATAGGAAGACTCAACATTTTTCATAACAAGGCTCCAATTTGTTTGATTAAGTTTCTTCTCAAGTAGCGTAAAGGATGTTTAAAAATTGGCTCAGGTCTCATTATCGTTGAAATCACTGAAATTTCAAAAATTACAGAAGTTCAACATATTTTCGGCAACTTCTTAAAACTACAATATTGAAGATAGAGATTTCTCCTTAATGAAATCTGTTGTTCAAAGGCACATCTTGAAATAAAATTACGCAATTTTTTTCGAAAATATGAGTAGTTTTTGCGTGATTTTGCGTGAAATATAGGCAATTTATAAACAATTCAAAAAAGTCAATCAAAAATGTCTCCCAATCTTTTTCTTAACTTTTTCTCGAATGGAGCAAAGTACACTGATCAAAAAAATAGTGGATGTTTCATTTTCAGTGAACTCTCAATTATTGAAATTTGCAAAAAATTAACATTCCAAAGGTACCATGTTGATGTTAGAGATCTTTTTCCTTAATGAAATACGGTCTAAAAATAGATTATTACAAGTTCACGCAAACGTTTTGAAAAACTTATAATTTTCCTGTATTTTTTCTTAAAGTTAATGAATTTTATAAATTCATTAATTATTAATTCAATCACAAAAGGTTCCAAATAATTAAAAAAATTCCGTAGACAGCATAGGCGTTTGAAAAATTTCTCCTCCAGACAGCGACTGAATTCGACCTAGCTGAAAAGCTAGTGTCGAAAATCCTGCCGCCGTTAGGACTCGAACCTAGGACCTCCCGGTCAGAGGCGCTGCAGTGCAAAATCGTGGAAATATTTTACTTTCACCGAGGGTTCGACGACTTACGAAAGTGTTCTAAATATATTCTGCAATGAGATGAAGGTTAGAACAATTAAAAATTTCCATTATATTCAAATTTTTGTGAATACCAAGAGGCTGATATATCATGTTTTCCAGCATAATATTCCTAAAGATTCGATGTGATGATGTGGTTGCAAGCAAATACAATTTCTAGCACGAACGTTTTCACTCTCGTCTGTTGAGGCAACCTATGGCAATTGAAAATTATTTATCTAAAACCAGAAGGTCCCACCGAGAATTGAACTCGGATCGCTGGATTCAAAGTCCAGAGTGCTAACCATTACACCATGGGACCTCGCCGGCGAGTGTGCAATTGAGTTTCACATTTCAATGTCAGATATTTCTAAGATGGTGTCCGAGATGTTATTGATAGTATTCTTTGTTATTCTTTGTTTGTGTAGTGTATGAGTAGTGTGTAATGTGCAGTGTGTCACATAGTGTCAAAAATAGTGTCACACTTCAATTCCGCGTACAGATCCACTCATAAATACTATTACTTTAAATTTGATTATCTTGTATTGCTTTCCATTATCCACCTAAATGCAAGTTGTGTTGAATGCAGGATAATAAAATTTAAGGTAATAGTAGTCATGAGTCGATCTATACGCGGATTTGAAGTGCGTAGTGCGTCATTTAGTGTCACATTTCGAACCCGCGTACAGGTTGACTCATAACTGCTATTACCGTAAATGTCATTATCCTGCATTGCTTTCCATTATCCACGTACATGCAAGTGGTGTTGAAACACAGCTTGTTTCAGTTACTGATCTGTATATTACATATTTAGTTCACAGATCAGTGGATTCACTAAGCTACAAGTTATGACGTTATTAGTTCATTTTACTAGGTTTTAAAAGCTAAGATCCTACAGCTTTGAATTCAAACGGCGGAATTCCAATGGACAATTCGTTATACCACGAACCCTCTCTATTCTCCCTTGTCAATGAGGAAAAAGAACACTATACTATGAAAAACATCTCGGACACAATCTTTCAAGTGTTAGATATTGAAATACGAAGCTCAATTACTCACTCGCCGACGAGGTCCCATGGTGTAATGGTTAGCACTCTGGACTTTGAATCCAGCGATCCGAGTTCAATTCTCGGTGGGACCTTCTGGTTTTAGATAAATAATTTTCAATTGCCATAGGTTGCACCAACAAACGAGAGTGAAAACGTTCGTACTAGAAATTGTATTTGCTTGCAACCATATCATCACATCGAATCTTTAGGAATATTATGTTGGAAAACTAATGGTATATCACCCTTTTGGTATTCACAAGGATTTGAATATAATGGAAAATTTTTGATTCATCTAACCTTCATCTCATTGCAGAATATATTTAGAACACTTTCGTAAGTCGTCGAGCCTTCGGTGATGCGAAAATATTTCCACGATTCTATACTACAAGTCTTTTCTACTTTAATTTTAGTACTAGTGGAACATGTATAAGAATTTTCTCTCTTAGTAAAAACGAATCGCCGATCGGGTGGCCGAGGTCGCTAAGGCTATTGTAGCCGATATCGGATCGAAGGGTCGCAGGTTCGAGTCCCGCCTTGGGCATGGTTATATTTGTGTTTGTCCTTTCACCCCTTATCACCACATTGTTTCATCTTCACAGTTACCATAACGTTAACTCCAATAGTGGTAGCTAATGACCTAGATGTTGATGCAACCCTAATAAAAAAAATCCTTTTAAATGAAAAACTAGTTGTGATACAAATAATGCGAGAGAAAACGTGCTGTTGTAACGGTTACTCAATATTATACCTACATGAACACCTGCAAAAGTGCTTCTAACCCGTAATTTTTTCTCCGTTCCGACTTTCGAAATCAGTTCTTTCACGCTATTCGATGACAAGGTTAATCAAAAAATTTGTAGCCAATTTTGAGAAATTTTTTAAAATGTGTTTGAGAATTCATGTAAAGTACTCTCAAATAACAAAATATCTGTTTGAAACTCTCAAAGCTTCGTGTTAGTTTACATCGTTCGGTGAATATCAGTTTTGGAGAAAATCAGCTGAATGTGTTAAGCGGTAGCGTTGACCACACACGGACGGATAGACAGATATTAATCAAGTGTTTGGTATCAAGAACCTACAAGACATGGATTCTGGTAACACCACGTGTTAGAGAAAGTCATTTACTATATTCAGTCACAGGGTTTATTCTCTTTCGCTACAATTTCCCGGAAATAAATGTTTTTCTGCCGACAATTCGCCATTTTCCGGGGGACGATTGCATAATTTTCTCTTCTTACGAAGAAAGTGTAAGAAAGTAAAAATCAGATCTGTATAAAATATCATGGACAATGTTTTCTAAAAACCAGTAGTCTTCACGTAATTTCTTCTTGAGGTTAATGCAATTTATAAAAAAAACACTCTCAAAAACGTTTCCAAACTTTTTCTTCAATTTTTTAACGGATAAAGTAGAGAACGCTTAACAGTGGCGCAGGTGTCACTTTCGTTGAACGCTCTGAACTTTATGAAAATGCGAAAGTTAGAAATAATGTAAGAAAGTAGGTGCTGGTGAAGCATCACTAGTTTTAAATTTGCGTGTTTGAAACATTGGGTTAAGACAATTACATTTTAAGCGTCGGTTCGAGTTCAAACAAAAAGGCGCTTCTGCAGCGTGACAGTATGGCTGACGGCAAGTTAACTCGGGGACCGGATTTCGAGTCTGGGCGTGGAAAAAAAATTTGCAGATTGAAATCACGTTTGCATGTTTATGTGGTAGTATAATATTGCGGAGCAGTTATAAACTAATGGGGCAACAAAATCACATACTTTCTCGCATTGTTTCTAACATTTTATTTAAGACAAAATTCTCTATCTTTAATATTGTACTTTTACAATGTTTATTGTTCGCGGTTTGCGAAAATATCGACAGTTCACAGGAAATGGGTTCAGCACAATTTTTTACCATCCTTTGAAATATACGAAGAGAAATTTGAAAGAAGAAATTGAAGCCATATTTAAGAAAATAATAGTTCAAAAGCTTCCTGTATTTCACACAAGTTGACAAATGCTTTATCACACACTAGTTGCTCTAACGGCTAGATTTTTCATAACCACTGTTAAGTTTCTGGGTGATGGTGCGACCCGATAGTTTCCTGAAAACACGCATTTTCGTCCTGAAATGGAGCTTCTCAAGGGTATATTTCGAGCTTATGAATACAGTGCCAACCAAGTCGTACGGTAAGCAGCGACTAGCACTAGCACAGCTAACGTCACTACACCTAGCGGCGATGCCATCCACAAGATGGCCCTTCCACCATATATACAAGGGGTCACTGATAAAATTAAGAAGCTTTTGAGCCGCTTTGACATAAAGACAGCCTACGAAGCCCGTGAAATGTCGGGCAAAAGCTAGTACGCATTAAACAACTCGCCTCATCTCTTCTCTCATCAGGGATACAGGAGATCTCTTTGCAGCTGCGGCCACACTAACGTCAGCGAGATGGGGCGAATCATTGAGGAACGCCTATGGGAACACACTCGCCACTACAAGTGTAACAATGTAAATAAATAGTCGTAGCCTCCAAGCATGGAAAACTGGCCAAGCCATCCTTTTTCATTACACTCACCTCCTGGCCAAGGAAGACATTTGGCGGACCGAGGAGGGTAAAAGAGGCTGTGAAAACTCTAAAATATCCTCAACAGTTGCCGTCCAAGTTCTTCCTCTACACGAGGCCTAGAAACATTATTTTACTGCAACACCCGGTCGCGTCAGGACGCGGTCCCTGCTGTTCCTTCATGTCTGACCACGGGCGGACCCCTTCTCCCACTTCGTCCAAGGGGCCCGTGATCTCTTTGCATTGGCGGATGTTCCGCCCAACTGGCTGGCAGATAGAGAGGATCCTCGTTCTATATAAACGCGTGCGCAGTCCATCTCCACGGTCACGGGAGCCGGAACCGCGCGGAGCCGGAATTCGCTTATTAGCAGTAATCGTCCGTTACTTTTTTATTCAGTCATTATCATTGGGAGTAATCCTCCATTACATAGACCGTAAGTCGTCAAGAGTACTGCCAGGTAGCATCTTTGCGTACGCGTCTCTCTTGCGTGCTCCTGCGTCACTACACAGCGGATAGAATTGGCAAGGAATGGGGATAGGGATAGGGTTAAGGACCCTTCACCGAGGTTGGACTAGCTCTTGTGAAGCAGCTGAACTTCTTTTGAAGAAAAAATGTCATATGAGATTATCCAGGAATCGAAATTGGACGTCCTGAGTGAAAGGCGAACGACTTCGCTCTTAAGCCACGATACTTAGGAATAACCGTGGAGAAAGACTTTGTTCAATTCACTAAAGAAGATAATATACATATAAAACACCTTTTTTAAAACGCCATAGCATGAAATGGACATGAAGGGACAATCACGAAATCAAGAGTGATATTGACTTTATTTTAGGAAATCAAATCAAGATAATCAGGGACGTATCAGTCCTAAACGATTTTCATACAGACAGTATCCAAAGCATGGTATGAGCAAAAATAGCCATAAATACACCAACAGAGAGGCGAATGCTAGTAGACAGGAGGAAATAGAGAAATTGAGAGAAAATATAACAAATTTAAAATGACTCTTAAAAGACTATACGAGACCAGGTAAGTGCAATTGGCAAAAATTATTAATTAAACTGCCAAGGGAATTGAGGACTAATAAAAGGTACGAAAGAGACAGAAATCAACCACCAATGGCGCCACTCCTAACACGGATGCATTCTCAGTGGCTACATTAATACAGATCACATCAACTACGTACGTAAAGTAATCAGCATATGCAATGAACACTAAAGGCCACTCATCGTGGCCTTTAATATCTTTAAGAAGGTTTTTGATGGAGTCAATCACTCAGCTATTATGCAAGAACTGAATACGGAGTGACCGCAAAATATATCGCAACACTACTTACTATATACAATGCCTCAAGAGACTTTTCCAACTCACAATTGAGTTTCTTCTAGGAAAACGAAACCAAACAGGGTGATTCATTACCTTCTAAATTATATAGAGGTCCGAAATCAATTGGGAAGGAGGAGGATAAAAGTGAATAGACAACAATCAGAAACTGCGTTTTATAAATATTTTAGTACTATCCAACAAAATGGAGGACATACAATCCATCGTAAAATATCTAGAAGATACTTTTAAAGTAACAGTATTAAGACGGACCTTGCCGAAGTAAAGTTACCCATGGTAAGTGGGGCACAGCAGTACGACGTTTAGTTCAAGAACAACAGTAACATACTTGAACCATAGGAATACGTGTACCCAGTGCTTGCTTTCTAAAATTTTAGGTCCCGGGACGCGACCCAAATCAATTATTAATTTAATAGAAATAGTTCTATATTTATAATATTTAATAATTATAAATCACACTTAATAATAATAATAATAATAATAATAATAATAATAATAATAATAATAATAATAATAATAATAATAACCACAACAAAGTGGAGCACTGCCTGAGTATGCATGTAATACTCGTAATATTACTAAATAAAGAATAGAGTTTATAATATTCTATTATTTTTACAAACAATTTCATTACATTCGTAGAAATGATACAGTTAACCATAACATCTTGCTCTCAAAATTATCTTCTTATGGAATTCGTGGTATTGCCCTAGATTGGATAACCTCGTACCTTAAACATCGATCTCAAAGAGTAGAAATACCGTACTGGCACGAAAGGACATGATTTACTTATCTCTCCAATTCTTTGCCAATTGAACCTGGGGTCCCACAAGGTTCGATCTTAGGTCCTATCCTCTTTCTCTTGTACGTAAACGATATGCCCTCATCTATTAAAAATGGAAGAACAGTTCTGTTTGCCGTTGACACGAATGTTCTTTGCAAAAAAGAATCAATAAATAGTACAATTTCAGAAGTTTCAAATTGGTTTTGTAATAACAAATTAATAGTTAACTAAGGAAAAACTGTCTCAATGCAATTTTGCGTTTCAAATCGGCAATCGTATGCTCCATTGAAAATGAACAATATGCAATTAGCTCATGTTAAGGTAACAAAATTTCAAGGTCTCTCAATTCAATCAAACCTCAAATGGAATGTACATATAACAGAATTAAACACTAAATTAAGCTCATTATGTTATGCATTCAGAATTCTTTCTAAAGCCTTCATGCAGCTCGTTGCGTGTATTTTGCAAATGTACATTCCCGCCTGAGATATGGCATAATATTCTGGGGAAGATCCTTTAGTTCCCAGACATTTAGATTGCAAAAGAAAATTATCCGAATAATGAAAAAATTCCATCCACGTGATCCGTGCAAGCCTCTTTTTATTGAGCTTGGAATCTTACCATTGCCTTGCCTATTTATTTATGAGTCTGTAGTATTTGTCAAAACTGACTTACTTAACGGTGGGAACTTATTTTCATGTAATACTGATATTTATAGTTACAACACTCGACGTAGAAATCATGTTCATCAAGTGTCAGTATCAACAGCTCACTACAAGAAATCCACATACAATACATGTACGTTACTTTACAACGCATTGCCAGATGAAATTAAACAATTAAAATTGGTACACAAATTTAAGTTAGAAGTAAAATCTTTTCTGCTGCAAAACAGTTTCTATACAATTAGAGACTGTACTGATCGTCAAAAAGAAAAATAATGTTTATTTTAACGAAACCAAGATATTGTATAATGGATTAGTTTACATTTGCATTGTATAATTTAAAAAAAGACTCAATATGCCTGTAACAAATAATGTACTTCCGGGTCAATGACCCCCATCTCGATCGGGTTTTTGTCCAGTTTCCCTGATCCACTGAGCAAATGCTGAGATGGCCCCTTGATTTGCTTCTGGACGTAGCTTCACTATGCGCACGTTTTGTTGAACTTTCTTTTTGCTTGTAGTAGTAGTAGAGCTTAGGGTGAGTTTCTATTTTGTTAACAATACAGAAAAATCAAGTCTGTTCGTTTCTTTACCGTTAAAAATAAGTTTTCTATAATTTGGCAACGAAAATTTCTAGTTTTTGAAATGTTAATCCCTCGCTTTTTCAAATTTATTATTATTATTATTATTATTATTATTATTATTATTATTATTATTATTCATCTTTCAGCTATTAATAGTTAAATTGTTTGGAAGGGATTCTGAAACTCAAGAAAGCGTGCGCAGATGATATTCTCCCACATACGTCTCATACAGTTTTTGACTAAATAAATAAATAAAAAAGGAAAATTATTTAATTTTCAGTTTACGAAAGTTGCAGTGTTTTGCCTCTGCATTTTTTGCTTGTTTTCCTATTTCGTTCCCGGAGTACCGGAACGCCGTTCCGTCGCGTTCCGCAAGAAATTAAGCCCTGCGTGTACCTCTGACATCTTATAAACACAAGTGGTGAATATCAAATCTGCGATTTGCTACCGTCGAATGAAGAGAGGTTAGAGAGTCAATGAAAGAAATGAAGTCAAATGTATTGAAATGTAGTGTTCTCACTTACTGTGCTCAATTACGGGTGTGAGACGAAATGAATTTTCGAAAAGAAAACTTTGAACTGGAAAGGAAGCTATGGCTGTACTTTCAATACTAGGCTACCTAAGGATACGAAGGTGCAGGCGCATCTGGTTGTGCTCATTGCATTTTTGATTTATCCATCTATTTTAAGAATTTGAATGTATTTCGTTTAAGTGCCTTTATTATTTGTCGCAGGTTAACTATAAGTTAACTTGCTAGAGATTATTGCTACAAAAAGAAAGAAAATAACGTATAGGTTACTGGTATTTTAACGAACTTTTGAAATTACAAGTTGGTGATTTCGTCAAAACCTATCATCAGTTTATTTTATTTTGGGCATTAAATCACTGTGTTAATTTAATTACTAGAACATTGAACATTTTCTGTGGTGAGTGACGATTACGTAAATTTGAACAAGGATTGCGTATTGAATAGTTTTGAATCTGTGCTTCGAATTTCGTTCCATATTTTTAAAACAACTGTAGGATGGCTCATGGGCAAAGTACTATCTTCCCGGGGAACGATCTCGGGTTTGATGCAAGGCAAAAAAATAGATGTAGCTTCTTTAAAATCGTCTCAGTTTGACGTGTGTGACGAAGAAAATCTCCGGCAGACATCGTTTGCTAGTTACTGTGAAGGGAATACGTCATGTTCACCACATCTCTCTCTTACGCCCCTAAGTGTGGGAGTTAAACTAGACTCAGACATGGGGAACACCATTAGATGGCCGACAAAGTCAAACAATAGACCCAAAATGCCAAATACATGCAATTTTAACATTACCGCACTGCCAAATTTCGTAAATTTCTTTCAGATTTCGTAATTCCTGTGTTCCAATTTTGTAGATACCGACCATCGTCAACACCTATCGAACCATAACTGTTAATTTATCGAATAAACTCCAATTCTACAGTTTCAAAATAAGTTTGGTTGTTGTAGCTCTTGTTTGAGTTTTATTAAAAGAGACTTTACGATGGATTGTATTTAACGGATTATTATTTCCAATACCACGAACATTCAAACGAATTCGTGGCATTGATACGGCTCGTTCTACACTTTTTACTCTTTACAACTTTGATTAGTGATTCCGGGTGCGTGAACTGCTAAGGGCATTAGTCCCGTAAGTGCAGTGCTTATTTTTCGGGGGTGGTGGTAGTTTCCCCTACTGGAAGGCATGATCAGGCACCGATCTACCCGTCGGCTTTGGGTTTTTACTCAACAAGTTACATCTCACGAGCAGGACACCGCGCCAGCCGGGACAAGATCTAATAGCTTTTTCCATTCGCCGCAGTGGTGCGCATTCAGGACAGATTTCGTGTTCCATTCGACCGCTAGGGCGCATCAGCGCAAAGAAACATATGTTCCATTCGCACAATCACACGGAACCAGAGCGCACTCGGAGCGCCCTAAATTGCACTGACGATCGCGTCAGTGCAATCCAGTGCTCCAGGCTATTATGAGGTCAGGTACGGAAGTTATCCATGCTGATTTGGATTCGTGGTGAAATTGTGATGGCAATTGAGGATCTTCTGTCACGCAGGGATACGTCGAATGATGGGAGTATATTATGGTTTGCAAGAAATGTCTTAAAATATTTTTGGTCACTCGCGAAGTTCGTAAAATCAGTTTGTGTTTTCCTAAAATTTAACCTTGAATAACTTCATGTTAACAAATCCAGTGCTATTTAGAATCAAAGTGTAGGTACGTCTCAATTTCGAAACGCTAATAAAGTAAAAATAAAAATAGTGAGCCTTACAAAACCATTGAAATATATGTGCCAAGAAATGTTTCTTGCACGCCCACACATATACCAGCAGAAATACTCATGTTAATATTTTTATGGTTTTCAATAACCAAACAATTCTGCAGAAACCTTTCGGTTCAAAATCTTGTGTACTATATCCATCATTGGCAAATCTCGAAAAATGAAATTTCGACACACGCATTTGAAGTTTTCGTAGTTATTAAATAAAGAAATCACACGTTAATAATGTATGAATTAAGATGTAAGAATTACCAAAAGACTTCATAAAAATTATAACAATGATCGGCATTCAAAATTATTATTTTTAAAGTTCCATCAATGTGACAGACCAAGAACAGCTATCTACTCGTATAATCTCACTGCGTACCGCACACACACTGACTCAGTTCCGGAATCCGTTTCATTCGTAGCTGCCCTTCACGCGTGTGGGGCAGCACTGTTGCGGAGCGATGACGTTTTTGCCCTGCACTAGGGTGGGTTTCAGTGCAACGAATGGAAAACGCTATAAGATTCCGACTGTTCTCTCGGCATGCGGGAAGTGTAGTGCGTGTGGGGGCGAGAATAGGGCAAGAGGAAGAAGGAAAGTTCACGTGCGCGCTGTGGCCCGTTTGTAAGGGTACCGCTACCGCATTCACCTGGAGTTGATCGGAGAAACCATGGAGAACTACCGATCAGAGCAACCGACTGCTAGAATTCTCAAGACAGCGTCTGAAATCGACTCAGGTCGGTAGCTAGTGTCGAAAATCCTATCATCGTCGGTACTCGAACTCTAGGACCTCCCGTTCAGAGGCCCTGCAGTGACATCAATTGAGCCACCTGAACCTGAGCCACCTAAACCGGTGAAAGTCAACCTTGTAAAAGACCACACATATAAACAATAATTTAAATCAACAGAAGCGAAGGCTGGAAGAGGCATTTCACTATATTGACGGTTTGCTCACAAGTCGGTACAACACAGCGAATTATTGTTGATTTATGTAGATGATTATTGTAGATAGTGTGATTAACTGTGAACCCGTTACTGCACCCAAGACACAGATCCCACATCGAATCACAATTCCAAAAAAAGTGTTTTAGATTACGAAACGATTTCCACGCCTTCCTGATCCTCACGATCCTTCTCTACCATCGAGAAATACACGCACAACCGATCACAAATAGGTTAGGAAGCGCGCCAAAAGAAAAACACAAAGCTGCGCATCCCAGGTCATCTGAAAACAATTATATTCATACTGAACCTAAATTACAGGTACTAATTTTAGCAGACAGTCATGACCATTATCTTTCATCGATTGTCAATAGGAATTATTGGGTCGATCTATAAGATCGTGCGGTATTGTTTTGGGTTGGCCACAATGTGGCGGACAGTTTATTGTTATTCTGTAGTTTGGAGTGTGTGCGTTGTGAAACACAGGTATTGTTGATTGTGAACGTATTCTTTGTAAATATTTCAGACAAATGACTATAGAATGTCAAGTTGAGAAAAGTGAGCATTTCCGACACATTTTACTCTTTGAATTGAACTGAGGTTTTAGTGCAGCAGGAGCTACGAAAACAATTTGTGAAGTGTGCGGGAATGAAGCAATTGCTGAAAGAACAGCACAAAATGGTGTTCCCGCTTCCAAACAGGACGATTTGACTTGTCCGATGATCCACATTCTGAAAGATCTTCACATTTTGACGAAAATCGCTTGAATGTCTTGTTTCATGAGAATGCTCGTCAAACAACGCAGGAAATGGCGCAAGATCTTTAATGTGATCACTCAACTATCTTACGCCATTTGTATTCGATGGGTAAGGTACAGAAATTGGGTATATGGGTACCACATGTGCCAAGTGACAGTAACAAAAATCAATGAGTAAACATCTGTTTGTCATTGCTTGCCCGGCAGCGGTTGGCTTGTGATAGGCACAGAGCTTTCCTTTCGAACATTGTTACTGGTGACGAGAAATGGTGTCTGTATGCCAAAATAAAGAAGAGGAAAGAGGGACTCAGCCCATCAAAAACAGCAACTCCCCGTGACAAGGATGGTGCCCATCGATGGAAAATCATGTTGTGTGTTTGGTGGAACAAAGATGGCATTCTTCACCATGAATTCTGACGAAGAACGAAACGATTTCCTCTGCTGTGTATTGTGAGCAGCTAAGACGACAAACACCACAACCAGTCTTATTGCTCCATGATAACGCTCGTCACCATACAGAGCAATTGACCAAAGTTGTGATTGCTGAACTTGGCTGGAAAACATATCCTCATCTTCTGTATTCCCCTGACCTCGCCCCCTCAGATTTCCATTTTTGTCGCTCTCTTTCTGATCACATTCAGGGGCAAGTGTTTCCTGATGAAGCTTCCCTTGACCAATGACTAACCAATTTCTTTCAGTCAAAACCAAATGAGTTCTACAGGCGAGGCATTGAACTGCTACCTGAACGTTGGCAGAAGATCATAGATAATGTAGGTGGATTCGTCACTGAGTAATTGTGATTGTGAGTTACAGTGCGTGTCAGTGTCAGTGACAGTAAAATAAAATATATTAAGAACTTCATGAACTTATCCATCATCCCAATACTTTACAGCTATTGAGTTTCATCTGTTTTTATACCTAACGAGGTGGTTTACGGACGTGTCTGTCGAGTTGGACATCTACACGAAAACAATGACTAATTGTAACACAGTCATTACAATAGGAGTGCAGAATGACATTTGGACTGTTACTTTACACCTAAATAACTTATAAACAAATTACAATGTGCTGCCCAAGACACTAACATTGTAATCTCGACTCTGTACTTCTGGTACAATACTCGAACACTATGCATCATGATTAAGTACGCAAACCAACAACTGAAACTGCATTTGAGAGAAACAAATGTCACTTTTTGAAATTTATTTCTTCTCAGTAAAACACTTCACCCAGCATGGGTTAGTTTGACTAAGGCAGAAGAGCTTCCACCAATCAGGAACGAAGGTCCCAAGTTCGTCAGAACTGGAACGTGAAGACATTCGTCTGAGGTCCGCCATGATAGTAGGCGAGCAGCTCGTCGGTATACGGACATTTTAGAATTTTGTAAACGGAACGTTACACGGCGAATCGCATATAACAGGACATAAAAGTAAGAATAGCTCCAATTAGTAGTAGGTAAATATTTTTTACAATCTTAATTATTTAACTATGAGAAATATTTAAATAAGGAAGACATTCGGTGTCTATCAAGTGCCCGAGAAAGAAATAAGCACGCTACTAATTTGAGTGTATTTTCTTTAATTATTTAAGTTTTTTTGTTTTTTTAGGGTTTTCTTGCATTTTTTTTATTTTGATACCATTACAAGAATATATTCTACCTTCTTGATCTTGGCTTTAAGTTTGAATTTAAACTTCAAACTTGCATTATTTGGTATCACAACTGCTGTGCAAAACTGACCAAAGGATAATACCATATTAAACCAAGACCTTAAAATAGACATTATCTACTGAAGTTCGAGGAGCGACGACGGTCAGACAAATCAATCAGATCTGCATGGCATCTACATGGCCCACCTTTCATAGTTCGCCGTGGCGGGGAGCAGCCACGATGGGACATCGCTGTAGCGGAGAAGAAAGCATACAGGTCGGGATCTTCAATACGTTCCTGACAGCACAAAGAGACGTATCAGCGCACCGCAGCAAATAAATAAATGGCGAACAGGTGGGAATAAGCGTCGGCTTTCCCAGCGGAGGTGATTAGAGATGATTCGATACGGATCAATAAACTCAATCCTACGGGTATGTTCACTGCGGTGCGGCGTTTCCTTGGTCTCCCGCGAATTACGGAAACAGATAGCAGATAGGCAGTCCGTGCGTTGCGCCCCGACGTCGACAAAAATATTCGAGTCGCTCCGTCGCTCCCCTTGAGCATAGGCCCTGACGTGAAGACGTCGCCAAAGTCGAACGGCCGCTCGCCCCGCGGGTGCAGTTACGCCGGCGTAGCGCAGGCCGCGGCGAGACGCTCCAGATCGAGGGAACTCACACCGCCGCCACTATTCCGTCCGCGAATGCACTGCTCAAGTGAGGCCTTAAACTGGACGGTTGCCGCCGAGCGAATGTACGATCGCTAAGCACCAAGATGAACACAATTGGACAGCAGCTTACGGCAGTGAGAATGTAGACTTTCGCGGTTAGAGTCTGAATGTTCTTGGTGGTCCGGGAGTCGCCGCGTCCAAGGCACAAGTGCCGACGTTTCAGTCGCCATTCTGCGACCTTTCTCAGGGCGTGATGCGCGGAGATGGAGTGCGCACGAGTTAATATACGGCTAAGTTCGCCTTCACCCGTCTGCCAGTTGGTCGGATGACCGGCCAATGCGGAGAGAGTGCAACGGCCAATCAGGGAGCGGGCTCCCCAGGCAGGGTGGGAGAAGGCGCTCCGCACGTAATCGGACGTCGTGGAGCAGCGGGCACCGCGCCCGGTCGCGACCGGGCGTCATGGTAAAATAGATGTTTCCAGGCATCGTGGAGATGTACGCCTTCGTCGGTGGAATTGCTCGGATTGAGGTTTTGGGGAGGTTTGATAATTTCCACAGCCTCATTCCCCTGCGGTCTTCTCTGGCTAGGAGGTGGGTGTTATCAAATAGAACGGCGTGGTCAGTTTTCCATGCGTGAAGAGCTACGGTCGATTTATTGGTATTGTTGTACTTGTAATGGCGAATGTGTTCACGGAGGCGTTCCTCTATGGTTCGTTCCGTCTCACTCATGTAAATGTGGCCGCAGCTGCATGGGATCTCGTATACCCCTGATAACATAAGAGGGACCCGATGTTTCACGCGTACAAGGTTTTATCCTTTTGCAGCGATGGTGTAATTCTTACTCACGGTTTCAAAGGTCACCACGGCGACAGATGCAAGCCTACGAAGATGTTTTGAAGAACAAGCTCCTTACAGCTTTGCGAAAAATAACTGCGCGAAAAGACATCACCAGTGCGGTGGGCGAGATCGAGGCAGGAGTTTTTTGTCAAAATAACTTTGAAGTGGTTTCTCATGCTCCCTCCTCACCTGACCGGGATCCTTGCGATTGTTGGTTGATTCCGACGATGAAAGACGCTCTACGTGGTCGCAGATTCTTCAGCCGAGCCGCTATTGCTTGGGCGGTTTTCCACAGGCCGAAACACACTCCTAAAAGAGCGTTCGCGCCATGGAATCATGGCGTTGACGTTGTGAGAAGTGTGTGCGGCTACGGAGAGATTATATGGAGAAATGACATAAGTTTAAATTTTTACTGTAAATTTAACGTTACAGGTTATTTCCAAAACAGCTAAGATTAAACCAAGATTCAAAAATTCAACAAAAATCGGCCAATTTCTCTTTTGTCAGATTTCTCAAAAATATTAGATTTTTACGCACGAATGGAACACGTTTCTCAGTCAATACCCAATATTTTCAGATTGATAGAATAGTTACACTGTTTAAGTTGTCAGAGAGCCGCGATCGTGGAAAATTCTGCTCGGCCGACGGGTCCTGACTCCCTGGGGAACGTTGCGTTGAATTCCCCTGGGAACGCGGTGTTTCAAGGCCTCCAACTGCAATAGGCGTGCTTTCCAGCCTTGTTGAATAGTCCGTTTGTGATGGCTCGCTCGACCTTCACTCTCAAACAGAAAGCGTGTGCGTCACACATTTGGATAATGTGTCAAACCATTATGTGCATCGTAGCCTGGAGCCTTTCTTCCAAATGTTGACAAATGAAGAGAATATTCACGGTAATTTTCAACTGGACTCCGCAACCGTACACTGCTTCCGTTTCCTTAAGAGTTTAGTTGCCGTTTGTGGATACAGAATTATCATACGTAATTTCTGCCATATAATTCTCTCCTGATCGACTCCTTGCGATTTCTTTCTTTGGAGATTCCTGAAGGATAGCGTATACGTGCCAAATTCCCACACGAAAGATGAATTATAGCACAATATGAATGCAATACTACAGAACACCCTTTACTGAGAGAACCAGAACTTATTTAGATGCCAAGAATGGATCAAAGTCGCAGTGAGTAGTTCCAGCATCTACTATAACGTGGACGTAATTTAAACTTTCCGGTAGCGAAAAGCTCCCTTCCCTCTTCGGCGATCCTTCCGACGGCCCTGTCTCCATTTCCCCGGCATCCCTGGCCTCGTTCGCCGAGGCCAAATCCCCGCGCGACCGACACATTTATAATGTGGTCGCACTGTATTTAGATAATGACAATCCATATGAACATTTATCTATACATTTATTTAAAGATAGCGCTTCATCCGTGGAGCAATGTGAAGCACCTATTGGAATATTTCAATAGGAATAGCGAGGAATAATTCAGGTAGGAACAATGCAAGAAGTTAATACACTTAGTCAATTTGGAATATTATTGACCAACATATTGTTCATCTCCACTGCTTTTATCATCATTATCAGTGTTTACGTTTTCCACATTATCATCTACTATTGATGACAAATTTAGATACAAATCTCTGTTAGAAGGTGACTGTTAATATGTAGACAACTTCGAAAGATTCCTTTGTGATTAAAATGAGCTTCTCCTTTAACCTTCTTTGCTTTTACTACATCCACTTTCCTCTCTTTCTTTGGTTTATTCTCTTCCACTCTGTTCTTTCCTCATCTGACTTAGAATCCATTTCTTAGTTGTTAGTTTCTCCCTTGTTTGCTCAGATTCACAACACAAAGGACGTATATGCTACAAGAACTGGTTATAAACTATCACCAAACTTTCAGACTAAAATACTGGTTATGCACAAAACAAACATTATATCCCGCCGGCCCGGTGGCCGAGATCGCTAAGGCAGTAGTGTCGTAGTGATCTCGGACCGAAGGGTCGCGGGTTCGATTCCCGCCTCGGGCATGGTTGTATTTGTGTTCGTCCTTTCACCCCTTATCATCAATCACCATATCGTTTCATCCACATAGTTACCATAACGTTAACAGCAATAGTGGTCGCTAATGACCTAAGATGTTGATGCGACCTTAAATAACCAATAAAAAAAACATATCCCGTTGCAGATTAAGCTGTGCTTGAGAAACAATCACGAAGGAAACTTACGTTTAAAGGACTATGGTTCTTTTAACAAAAATACTCTGAACTATGGTTCTTTTATCAAAATCAATCAAATTTTGGGAGCTAATCACTTCGGACAAGGACTGATTTTGTTCACAACACAGTCAGCAAATGGCGGCTATGAAGCTCTAGCAGCAGTTCCAGTATCTCAAAATCACTCCTTTTGGACTAAGGTTGATTTTTTAAAACCTTCAATTAAGTGGCCTTTGTTGATTTATAACTTGTTCATTCGTTTTAAATATTGTCCATGAAATGGTTTCTCTTCACAATTTCTTTAACATAAGTTGTGTCTCACATTTCATGTCATGTAGAATCAGCTCAGGATATTTTTCTAACAATACCTCTATTCCCATTATTTCGGCCAGATTTAAGGACCAATCACATAAGTTGGTCATCTTGACGACAGACCACTTACTTTCTCATTCCGTCTAGTGCATTGCGCCAGGAAGCTTCAATTTATTCGAGGTATATACCTCCTCTTCATGTCACACTTCTATGTATCTCGGATAGGCGATGTTCTGAGGTATATGGTTCTAATTTCTTGCTCAGTTCTGACCACGAGTCTAAAGATGTACTCATACTGGTACTGCCAAACTACATATTGCGGAAATGTTATTGGAGTTCAGAGCGGACTGCATGAGTTTTAATCTTCTGAAATACTACCTTCGAATTCTCTCCTTCATCGTGTCGTTGGAGATGATTTCATAGGTTTCTGTTGCCAAGATACCTATTGGTTTTCCTTGTGCTCAAGGTGTGCAATTCAACTTGAATCCTATCTCTCCCTATCTCTGTGTCATACCAACTTGAATATCCTATATCGGTGTTCTTAGTTGTCCCCCGAATATTCTGAGATACGAGAGATCCAGTCGCTTAAAAAATATGGTTCATTTAAGTAATGTAAGGTTAATTTTGGGCTTTACAAAGCTACAAAAGTTAACACAAACTGCGTTGCATAATTCATAAACTACAGTCTACATTTGAGAGAGAATCGTTTCATTCCTAGCATACATTTTAGGAACGTCCATGTATAAGAAATGTATTACTAGACTTTCATCACCATAGATTTTGTAGCCTAAATAAGCTTGTGACAATTGTGGGTACATTTAAAAAAATACAAATCAGCTCAATCGATAGTGAATCTCCTTGAAAAATCCCCTTGTTAATTCAAATATTTGTTGTTTCTACTACTTGCTGTTCGTTTGCATTCAGAACCTGGTATTTCAGGACTTCATACTGACTTTACAGAACTCAATGAATATTAGAAAAAATCGATAGATCTCCAGAGTATTCAGTATCCAATCGTGTGGTACCTTGTCAATGGCTCTCTGATAGTCAACGAAGCCATACGCATATTACGTTTGGTTTCCTTACAACACTCAAGATGACTTGCTGAATGACAAGATTCTCTAGAAGTTACAGAAACCTTTCCGGCCTGATTTATGTTCAATTTGCAGAATATGAGCTTCCTCTATATGTGTGTACTTTTTGTTAGATATGACTGTTTTAACTCTATAGATTAGACAGAGTGGTGATTGGCCAATAATTCTTGTCTAGGGAAGTTTGTCCCTTTGGATACCAGATAAGTGATGCCACGTCTGATCACTCTGAGAATCTCCGCCTCTTGCCTTGTTCCAAAATTCTACTGAAATCTACCTTCGTTCTCTTCTTAAGGAGTAATCCTCCTTTTCGCTAGTCAATCATCGTCAGTCTCAATCAGTCATTGCCTTCTATCCATTCGGTCAGGGGTTCGACGTCGTTTGACCCGGGGTTTCCAGAACCGCGGTGCCTCGAATTGCTCAACCCTCGTGACATTACAGGGTTTTAAGGAATTCGGCTAGTGTAGCAGGAGTTTGATACCTTACTGCCTTCTTCCCAGGTTTCTGGTCAAAATGTCTCAACTACTTCGTTTGCAGAGAGTATAGCATTTATCTGCGGTTTTTGTTGTCATGTTGCGAAATAATCTCTTAGATTCTGAATAAAAAAATATTGAGTACCCGTAGATATGGTCTATATTAGTAACGTTTGATGCGTTGAGTCCGTACTTGGAATGTCTCTTTTAGCTTCTCAGTCATCATTTGCCTCAACGAAAAATTCCTGTTTAGGGAGATTTCCGTTTTAAGCAGGGTTGTCCATTTTATGACACTTGTGATAGTAATATTTTCATCTTGAAAGTAGTAAATCACATGATTTTATTATAATTATTAAAATACATTAACGAACAACGTATTTATGGAAGAAATCATCAAAAAATATTAATGATATTTCTGAAAATTAAAAGCAAAACCTTCATAATTTGTGCATTAAAATTATATTTTTTCCAATATTAATCTAAGGTTTTTGCTTTTTGGCTTTATCACAACGTCTTTTCAATTACGTTTTCTGAATTTGAAAAACTCTGCAATAGTTCAAGATGATTAGCAGTGAGTGCAAACTTTTTAAACTGTAGAACACATTGCGAGGCTTCAGAAAAAGTATGTGCCGAGAAATGTTTTTCAATTGCCGTATCTTCTTCAGTATCTGGTCCATTGTCACTTTCAGTTTCACTGTCTGTTTCTGTTAATATCGACATACATTACTTCATTCCTTTCTCTCTCCGAAAATTGCTCATAGCGTATTCACATTGCAGCATCTTCAGCATCATTCTCTGCTGGTATTTTGTCCACACCAAAAGACAAAAAACTAGCCTGTCTGAAGCATTTTCTGATGATCTGGGGCTTTATAGATATCACTGCTTTGTCTATCTACTGAATTGTATCCAGAACTCTAAGAGATTTCGACAATTCAGTTACTTTAGTAGAGTCTTCCATTTTTCCAATTAGGGATTGCATCAAAAACTTTCGATAACGTCTCTATATGAAGTAAATTATACTTCAGGGCTTAAGTTACGTAATGGCTGTTGTTTTGGTAAGGAATCACACCAATTTTATATTAGAAAGTATTAAGTGCGAATGGCACGTCCAGAAATAACGACACTCTCCTTTTCTTCAGTTTTTATTTTGTTGATGAAGGAAACAAGACGTTCCTCCATCAATGAGGCAGTCACTTAAGTCTTATTGGCACCCCAGGTAACCGGCAATGAACACACGTTCAAGTTTCTGAAACATCTCGACTTTTGTGACTTTCCGATTACTAGTGGCCGTTCCATGTCTCCTTCCATATCCACATATAACACTCTTAATCTTTCTTTATAATTCCTGCCTCCTTTGCATTTTTATCCCTTTAAATAAGTTTTATTTGGTAATGCCCGAAAAAATAATCCAGTTTTATTCCCATGAATTATGTTGTTTGGTTCAGAGCCTTTAATTCAACTGGCAATTTTGTATTCCTCTCTTGAGCACTTTTGACATTAAGATCTTTGAATCTCCACAGATTTCAATACACACTATTCGGCACCGGATTTTAAAACTTAAAAACACCCATTAGAGGCTTTAAACAACATATCGCCTTGTTCAGCAAGTTCTTTATCTCTAGTCTGTACCATTGAAACGGACATGCGAAATTTCTTCGATCTAGGACGCACAAACCATTCCCATGTGCGTCTATTGATCGCTTTCATTTTCTTTTTCGTTTCTTTTCCTTATTATTCGCCTTCCCTTTCCTTTTCGTTGATCCATATTCTACGGAGTAATGACAGTGATCAGTTCATGACAGAATTAGAGACAAGTGCCCATTGTTAATTTCTTAAAGAGACATTACGGAGTGAATAAAGTAAGAGACTGCATATCTGTACATATAGTTCTCTTATTTCAGCCTTTCTTTTCAATGCATAGTTAATTTGTGATATTCCACTTTTGAAATATTCTTCAGTTTTCACTTACAGAAGCAAGCGAAACTCAGAAGCTGTAAGTTTGACCTTTCATCTGAGGTCAAAGTTTGTTAAACTAGTTGTGAAACTCAAAAATACACACCACCTCACCTCATAGTGACTGCAGTCGCTCTCTCGACACACAATACGTCAAGCCCACAGTATGTCTTTCTGTTCTTTTTGACTCTTTCTGGCTTTCTATGTCTTTCTGCTACCTTTATGGTTTTGAGCATTGTGTCACTGCCCGAGGAGTTCTCAACGCGGGACAGGGAGATGCGTGAATTAAATGTTCGTACACCTTCCCATGCTTAGAGAGCTGGGAGGGAGGATTCCTCTATGGTCTATACCTTGAGAGACAAGCGACCCCAAGGTCGAATTCAACGCTGACAGATGAAGCCCCCTTCTTCACTATGCGGCTGCCACGACTAAATCGCATGTCGTAGAGACAGAGAATTTAAAACAGACTTGCAGATGCATTCATTCCATTAATAATATCTAGCCAATTACATTAAATCCACAGGTATTCCGTTTTACAAAGATTTTTTCTTGCAGGACATGAAAAACCGTACCGTTTCCGCGTTGGACAGGTTCCGCTTAATGCTGAATAAAATGCCATTTAACTTCACAGGTGAGGGAAATTTTCCGGTTACGGTAGGTTTCTGGCTTGTAAAGGTTTCGGTTTAGACAAATTTTTCTGTAATATGAAATACAAATTATGTGGTTGTTATTTTACACAAGTTACTTGTACTGAAAATGTTTACTGTGAGGGAGTGTAGTACACAATAGGACATCGTACACATTGAGAAAGGGGCTGCAATTTGAAAAAAAAGTTTGCAGCGGTCGTGCTGTATTGAAAAGTGTATGTGTATTGATAGTTTGTATTTTAGGTTTTCTCACTGCAAATGTAATTGTGTCACGCTATTGTGGTTAGAAGTATAATATTGAAAAATGTCATTGTTCAGCCCATTGTTTTAATAAACGGAAAGTTACTGTAATAGTGATTTCTATTTCTAGCAGCAATTAAGCTGCTGTTTGGACTACATATGAGGAGCAAACATTCAAAACGTGACGCATCCACTTCACATATTTTCCAATAAAAATGAAAAATATAACATAAATTTTACACTTTTTAACGCCGTCTTTAACTCAACGAATAGAGTTCTACTAAATGTATTGTAAGACATCTTACATTTTCCCTGAAAATAAAATTCTAGGTAAAAGAAACAGAACTCAATTTTTGCCAAGTGGACATGCCACCTTTTGAATGTTTGCTTCTCATGTAGGAAATACACTCAATTCTTTAACCAATTACATTATATACCATCTACTTTAATGTACTGTTGCTGTGGAAAAAGCACGTTTTAAAAGTTGGTTAATTGGTACTCAACTTAACCCCATTACAACACACTGAGATATTTCACCGTAGTTCTCTGCAAGACTCTCGTCAACTAAGCGGACATCTTAACTTCCGAATTGAAAAAAGATAACCAAGAGACTTTTTGGTATTATAAGTTGTCCACTTCAATTTAGGAATCACAATGGCTAAAACTGTTTTTCTTTTTTGAAAATATATGACATATTTTAGTTTTGGCATACCACTAAATATTTTTCTGAATTTCAGTGTTTATGTAATTTAAAAAAAAATATTTTATATTTAATACCACCACTCGAATTCCTCAAAGTAATAAGCCGACTGATAACGCAAAATAAACGAATTCTCTTCTTCTTCTTCTGGAACAGGCAGTAGCCTAACCCATGAAGTGAAGAAGAGGGAGAATGAGAAGGAGAGGGAAAGGGAGAGGGAGAAGGAGAGGGAGAAGGAGAGGGAGAAGGAGAGGGAGAAGGAGAGGGAGAAGGAGAGGGAGAAGGAGAGGGAGGAGAGGGAGAAGGAGAGGGAGAAGGAGAGGGAGAAGGAGAGGGAGAAGGAGAGGGAGAAGGAGAGGGAGAAGGAGAGGGAGAAGGAGAGGGAGAAGGAGAGGGAGAAGGAGAAGGAGGAGAAGGAGAAGGAGGAGAAGGAGAAGGAGGAGAAGGAGAAGGAGGAGAAGGAGAAGGAGAAGGAGAAGACATTTTTGTATCATTAAGTACTATATATTGTCTCAGTTTTTGTCTCACTGAATACCATAAAAGGTTCACACTATGTTCAAATAACAATTCATGTCTCAAAAGTAGTTAAATAATTGGGATGCTTTAAATTCTTATATATTTGTTAAAGAACATAAAAAAATAACGTAAAGATTTAAAAAATCTAAAACAAGATGATTAATGATCGTCAATAAATATTTCTGCTTTCTATGAGGTCTCTGCCACTCATCATCGTCCTCATACACGCGAAATAAACTGAGAGAGTAAAACGAATGGTGCATACGCTCACTTGGTCGCGCAGAATCTGCCAATCATATTGTTAGGGAACTGTGTCAACTGTTTGCTAACACATTTCTCCACTTCCAATTTTAGACGCGCAACGCTTCTCTAACGAGGTGCTACCCAAAATATCCCGAGAATTTCATTGTAAAATTCAGAAAACTATACTTACGTGCTAATTAGGGATTGCAATCCAGCACTGTTTTCAATCCCGCGCAAATATTTGCGCCAAACATTTCCCTCGGTCATCACGCAGTAAAACTGTCCGTTGACAGCCTGACCAAGTGGAACAAATTCCTTAGGAACAATTCTCGGAATGTCGAAACAGATTGGAATGGTCTACAAAAATAAACTTTTTTCTTTCACAAGAATGAATGTAACATTCTAAAAGTATGTTTCATATCGAATTCAAATATCATTTCAGTTTCCCCCCAGCAGGAGTTTTGTGATATCCATTTGAACTTTTTATAACTTTTAATAAATTCAGCAACTACCTATCCAACTTTAAATGGTAAACTACTAGTCCTGACTTACAATCTGTTCCTAGAAAGCGGTAATGATTTTCGGGCATATTCTGTATGTGGTTCATCTCTTTTCTTCCAAGAGTATTCAGCCAACATATTAGAAACACATTTGCCTTTGTACATGTTTTCCATTGTAGACATTTATTGATGAATAGCCCCACTGTGCTCATCACTGACAGCCCCAAGATTTTCCGGCTGGAAGTATATGTCAGAGTCTAAGAAGTGAATTTTCGAAGACATGTTACATCCCACAGCTTTATAAGAATGCAGAAGGTAAGCCTCTACGTCCGATAACTTTCTGCTTTTGGTTTCCAAGGAAATTGCAAGATAAATTTTTGAAAGACTGCCAGGCTGCTTTTCCCAGTGGATTTAACAGTTCTTCAAAATGTTCATCAGCCATCAATGACCGTATCTGTGGTCTTAAAAAATCCCTTCTTTCAATTTAGCATTACTTACTGTGGGAAATTTCGATTTCATGTACAAGAATCCATCAAATAATTTATCCATTGCTTTTACGAAATTTTTCGTTCCTCCTAATTTAATATGGAATGGAGGTAACTATATTTTTCAGGATTCATTAAATGGACGTGTGACACATTTTTGTGGTCAGTGATACAGTGATTCCTTTAATATTTATCAAACAAATAATCACTCAGATGATCCTTCGGTTCCCTCCAAATCATAGGAATTGCAAATCGCATATGATGTGTACCATTTTTCTATCAATACAACAGTCTTAACAATACAAAAAATAAAAACAAATAACAATACATATATTTGGGGCTCAGTTATTTTCAAAATCACCAACTTGGCAGCCAATATGCCAGTTATCTCGACAGCCTAATGTTGATACTGCCTTTTTGCAAGTGGCGTTAAATTTCGCCTCTGAGTCAAGTCAGCTCTCAGGAAATACAGCAGAAATTATCTGCATGATTTACACTCTTTCTTGACATGATGAAAACACCAAATACGTAAAACACAGCTTACACAGTACACTTTAAACACAAAGGAAGGAAATATATCACAAGTGATATTCGTGCTAACAAGTTCATCGACACCACAATATTGACATATCAAATGCCAAACTACCTGGTATGATCATGTCAAAACATGAACGAACCTATTCAGTATTGCCTGTTGGCGTTTCAGTATGATACTAGAGGAACCCGACAGACGTTGTTCTGCCCTTCATCTCCCTCTTTCACCTTCCCTCTCCCTTTTCCTCCCCGTTTCCTCTCTCTCTCCCTTCGTCTCTCTCCACCTCTCGCTCCCTCTCAGTCCGACAGCCTCCGAGTCTCAATCTCTTTTTATGCCTCTCTCTGTCCTTATAATTCACATTTAGTTACAGATGCTGTACGTCTCTGCGCGGGTGGGGTAATACCGGGAAGCGCCGGACCAGCAAAAATGTAATATAATGTTCAAGAAAATCACATCCTGTAGATTACGGTGTGAGAAATGTTTCTTTGAGACCTTTGGTTTCAAAATTTTAGTTTTTAATGCCCTAGAACACTTTGTTTAGGAGTAATTTAACGATAGATTCAAAAACCCTGCCGAGTATTGCGGGGTTGCATTTGACATGAATAGTTAGTTTTGTTCTACAGCGCCATTTAGTGGAGTTACAACAAAATTAACAGCACGTAAACCTTCTGGGTGAAAAGTCGCGTTGATGTGCCAACTTTGATGGAGACTTGTCACACGATATCGGAATGTTAAAATCAGATTTTCAAAAGAAGCTGTCACAAAAAAACTGCGTCTGATGGAAAAATTCTGAATACATATCTGAATTCAGTAAGAAAAAACGCATTAGATTCACTATTCAGATTTCCTGTGAAGAAATCCTAGTCGACTAGGGCGCGCATGACTTGATGTTGCTGCGAGTTTATCGAGCAGATTCTCCGCCTTCCATGAAACGCTCGAACCACTTAAATGTTCTTGCATGACCAAGTGCACTCTCACCAAATGACTGTTAGCATGCGGCGAGTTTCAGCTGCAGTTTTCTTCACAAGAATTTGATGCAAGTCCGTTGCTCCTTCACGTTAAACGTTTAGCAATTCACAGAAGCACTAAAACACGTCCTGACATGCACCACTATAATTCACAAGTGCATGCGCCAAAAATGACGCAACTTTGTATCGAAATAGCTAAGATGTGTACCTTGAGATCTAGTGGTGCAATGTAGTATCGTTACTGGTTTGACCGGTACACTGAAATTGTCAGATATTTTGGGTAGCACCTCGTACACCATGAGAAAAGGCTTTTTGTTTTCTTTGCACGCATTTCGGAAAATCTCACTGTAACGCGTTAGTGAGATAAAAAGATAAACAAAAATATCCTTGAAAGTATTAGCAATCCGCCGGGGCAGTTATATTTACAATGGAAGGAAGCAACTACACGAGAAAAGCGGAGCGTAATATAACAAGCACGGCATTCCTTGAGAAAATGCAGTCTCCATAATTCCGGACATGACACTAGCAGCATTAAAAATATCTATTACTTGCGTAACAATGTACCAAGCCTTTTGAGCGTTGAACAATTCACTTTGAAGATTGTCAGCTACACGTCAAGTCGTTTAGGCATTGTCTTTTATTTCCATCAGCCAGGAGCTCAGCCCCGTCGGTATCCGGTTCCCAGACGGTGACCCATCCAAGGAACAGCTGTGTCTCGTGGTGCTTAACTCTGAACACCTTAACCAAGCTCCGTGAAGTCAGCTACTGGCGCAGGCATGTCAAAGTGAAAAATGGTTCTTATTTGAGGTCCATAACTAGAAGCAATATGTTTATTAGAACACTTTTTTGGATAAAAGAGAAAAACTTAATACCCCTCGAGGGTGTCCTTTGTATAGAAATACAATACCTTTAATGAAATGTATGCAATGATAACAGAATATGAATATTCAGAAACAATCTGTTCATCTGACAAATTTCGAAAATTACGTAATGAATTTTGAAATCTTTCACTTTCATCCGTCTCAAGATAATTATTGTGTTTTGATATGAACGTTTTGGAATACTGCATTTTCATTCAGCCTGATTGGAATTATCTCTTTGATTTGTATTACTTAGTAATCAAAATACTTTGTTGGAGGCTATTAGCCTTTGGTAAGGAAATCAAAACACAAATGTTTACCCTAATTCATATTTATTAGGTTAAAAAATTAGTTTCGATAAAGTTAGGATAATTTTAATTTTTGCCATGTTCATACATGTTTTGTCATATCTTGAAAATAATAATTGCATGGAAAATTTATTTTCTTGTTTTCTGATACATACGTATGTGGTTAAAACACATAAGGAACTATGAATCACATCGGGTATAAGATCTTTAGCAACTTTCTCTCTGTTCTCGTTTAACTGTAAATAATTCCGAATGATTAGTTTTGAAGATCTGAATCCACTGATTTTTTTATTATTGCTTCTGCGACTAATATTCAAAACCAAGATGTTTTTACAAGTATCTGAAAATTCATGAATGAATGAATGAATGCATACATGAATTACATATCTGTATATGTTTAACAAAACCAAATACTATGAAAGAAACTTTACCGTTTATGAGGTTTTTCACGTTTGTTATTAGCCCTTTGTACA
This sequence comes from Teleogryllus occipitalis, assembly GCA_011170035.1. Lineage (NCBI taxonomy): Eukaryota > Metazoa > Arthropoda > Insecta > Orthoptera > Gryllidae > Teleogryllus > Teleogryllus occipitalis. The sequence goes on from BLKR01009515.1 coordinate 107,965, forward strand.
GGGGCACTCTTCCTATTCACGAAGTTCAAAGTACCTCTTGTAGCTTCAGTCACCAAATGAAAACGATTATGAAAACGTAACCGCAATGCAGATCTCTTCAATCGACTAACTCTTTGTTAACAAAAACTGTGTTTTCCTCTGTGGGAGATACGTTTGCCATCAAACAACTGCAGAGTTGCGATCGAAAACAGTATAAGCTTGGAAATGTTTCATTTTGATGTCTGCGAGTACAAGAGGTAAAACGTAGCTTCATTCATTGCTTTTTTGTTCGACACAGAAAAAATCACTTTGTTTTCAACCACAGAATTGGGAATGTTTCCTTTTGGTCCGATTCTAATAATGACATCTTATAACATGAGAATGTATGCACTTGGAAGAGGATTATGTAATAGAGTAGGTACATTTCAATATATATAGAACGCATTTTCTTAAAAAAATAAAACGAAACATAAAAGTGGAAATGTTACGTTTTGTAATGGACTTCATTTTACCATGCCATTCGTTGGCGAGTTCTCGAGCGATTCACATCGAGCAGCGCACTCTAACGAGCGAACTATTACTGCGAGTTCAGTTGCATTTGCGGTCATTGAAGGAAAGGTTGTGTCAATGTTAGAGAGTAGCTGCCCCGACACGGTGCAGCTAATTATTAGCTCTACAAAACTACTTAATTCTCCAACCAGTGAGTCTAGTGAAACGTTATTAAGTACTCAGGGTTCAAGTGGCCGTTTAATGCAAACTTGTGCTCAGGGGTTTCAACATCTTGTGCAATATCCAAATCCAGTGCTACTCCCGCAACTCGTGTGGACACCGGATCGTCAACTTCCAGCAGCGATTTTACATGAAGCATATCAACAACCACTTCAAGTGGAAAGACTTGTTTCTCATATCTTCCACTTCAAGTGGAAGAACTAGTTCAAGAAACAACGAGCACCCAACTGTAAAAAATGGTCCATGAAGGCGTGGATAAAGTAGGTTCCTCGGAAAGTGAAAAAGAAAATCCGGACTCACCGGAACCGAACAGGTACAAGCGCTCTCGGCAAGGGGACGAGAATTGCATAGAGTCAAATTCAAATACTGGTAATCAAACTAGTAAACCAATGAACGAGAGTAAAAGAAAAAGTCTGATTTTGAAACTTCTGGCTATGTATAAAATGTTTCAACTCGTTAAAGATATGCAGTACTAGACAATGTAGCGAGTAAAGACGATGATGCAATAAATTCAGACGCAAATAAGCAGCGGAAAAAAACCAAAATTCTCCCAAAAATAGTGTATAATGCAGAAAACTTGCCTTTAATCTTACAAGACATCAAAGAAACAGTAAAAGGTGACTTTCACACCCGTTTAAATAATAATGGAGTGAAAATAAATCTAACGGAAATTGAAGATTACCGTAACTTCAAAAAATTTCTAGAAATAAAAAAAACACCATATCATTTCTTTAGGGATCCTCCTACAAAAACATTTTTAGTATTAATGAAAAATATTCCAATTCTTATTTGACGCAAGAAATTTATAATGGTCTAACTGAACTAAAATATAATGTAAAAGTGTCTAGGTTATGTAATAAAGATAAAGTTCCTATCAACATGTGTGTAGTGGAACTTAAGGACGAAACGAATTCTAGAAACATTTTATATTTTAAACGTTTCGATCATTGTATTCCAGGCTGAAGTAAATAACTTAGTTATTCAATGTAAAAAATGTAATAGGATAGGACATTCACAGGCTAATTGTTACTTATAACCGAGGTGTGTTAAATACCCGAGTGAGTACCATTACTCAGAGTGCAAAATCAGTAAAAGTTCAACCCCTGTTTGTGTGAACTGCCAAGGTCCGCACACCGCCAACTATCGAGGTTGCCGGGCATTCAAGGAATCAGCTCAACGTGGTAACTTTCATTCTCAGTCACTGAGGGTCAAACCAATAC